>MU183756.1:177101-204946 GCA_016904865.1 Pissodes strobi
GAATCAAACTCATTTTTCTAGGGTTCACAGGTATAGGTTCCAATTCTGTGAAAATATCAAGAGCCCTAATTTAAAGATAATAAAATTTCCTATCGATCGGTAATATATTGTCTATAATAGTCTAAAAAAAGGTAAATATGGGATAAAAATTAAAAAATGTGCCGACCTAGACTAATACTACCTATATTTAATAAAATTAGAAACTAAACTTCTAATTATCTATTTACTTTGAAGAAAAGTAGTTATTTTGAGTTATTTCAGTTATTTTTAAAAATTAATTTTGCCCGGTCGGCAAGCCAACACTGCTTTTAATTTTCAGCCTCACCGCAGTACCATACGCATAATGCACGTAATAGGTTGAATGACCGAAATATTATATTAGTTATTACACAGCATAAAATAGTGTATGAATAAGAAATCTGTGAAAATTAAGGTAGATAAGTGTATTAACAAGCATCAACCATTATTTACATTAATCTATAAATCCTCTAATATATTGGAATTGAGCTCATATATATGCCACCGGAACAATAATCCAGAGACCATACCTCCTACACAGGATGCCCTACTGCAACACTGCAAAAGAGCTCTGTATCAAGCAAGCATATGGGTTTCTGCCACTGATTCATGCTCCAGATCCCTTTAATTTTAGCTGGGTGAAATCTCCTGAGAGCAAACTTATCTCAAAGTGGATATCAATCCCACAAGTAAGTAAACCTTGCGAGGACCTGATCAAAAGTAACTGTAGGAAGGGTTGTCTTAAAGTATGCAGTTGTAAGAAAAGAAGCTTCCCTGTACTTTATTATGCAACTGTGTGTGTTCAAAACCTTAATTTCATTATTATATTTTAAATTCCTAGGTACAATTTTCATTATTCTGTATTTTATGTTCATCTTATCTAACTTACAAATTAATATAAGACGAGTAGGTTTATTTATTGGATTCACGTTGTTGCATCTGTTCTTTTTGCTAAAAGCCCATTTTTGTAAAAAAGGTAAGAAATATAGATATAGGTACGTTTAATCCTCTTTTTAGGAATGTAAAGTTTTATATTCTGATGTTATTTCTTCAATATTTTGTATTTTAAGTTTACCATTTTGCTATCTCACATATTCAAGACTCTAGAGAGTATTTATATATTGGACTGACGTTTCACCTGTGCAAAATTGAAAATTTTTAAAAAAGTAGCAAATTATTGAGCTAATGGATTTTTGCAATGTATTTTTGCGGATTTATTTTTGGTTAAAAATAAGCATATCATACACCAATCCATTAGAAATTTTATTCTCTTTAAATTAGGGTTTTGGACATTTTTCCGAAAAAGTAATAGTTTCTGAGAAAATTTGCAAAAACTAAACATTTTTTGGGGGTGGTTTTGAGGTAGTTTTTCAAAAGGGATCCCCGTGCTTTCATCTTATCTTTGTTTCTAGTCCCCCAATAAAGACTTTTTGAGCAAAGGGCAAACTTTAACACACACGGTAACTCACACTATAGGAATACATACCGCGTTTTTTATGGTACACACACTAAAGAGAGATCCTATGGCGCTCGACGAGTGGTGTGTGTGCGAAGATGTTGATTGACACGGTTTTTGAATAGTTGTAGGTTGTATAGGGGGAAACAGATGTCCTGGGAGTGAGTTCCACAGTGATGCAGTGCGCCAGACAAAGGAGTTCTTGTAAAGCGATGTTCTAGGTGTTTCCAGTTGTACGACGAACTGGTGCGCTCTTGCCGTCTATCGTGACTGTCTGGAAGGCGTTGCCAGGGGCGGGATGAGGCGGGCCAAATCCTGGAAACATCTGCCGTGAAAGTATCTGTAAAACAGGGACATCTCGGCCACATGTCTGCGGTATTCCTGACTATTCAGATTCCGGGTCAATTTCGGGTCGCCGACAAGATGCACAGTTCTATTCTGAATGGAATCCAGCAGCTTTAGGGTGTGCTTTGGTGCGGCACCCCAGATGTGTGAGCAATAATCTAAGCACGGTCTTATTTGCGCTTTGTAGAGCAAGAGCAACTGCTGCGGTGTATACAGTTTTTTGTTGCGAAATAGCGCACCAAGCTTCTGGGGGGCTAATTTTGCGATGTTAGCAACGTGGTCATGCCAGCACATATTGCTGTTAACCGAGACACCCAACAGTCCGATTGACGACGATGACCGATTGGTCGATCCTGCCATAATGATGTCAGGGCCCGCCGTATTAGCCCTCTTGGTAAACGTGGCTGCTTGGGTCTTCGCTGCATTAAACTGGATCAAATTTCTGTCGCCCCAAGTTTTAACTTTCTCCAGGTCTTGATTAATTGCTGTAATCTGCTCCGGTCTGCGGTGATAAGTCTCAGTCGCTGGTAAAGGTTTTTCTGATCTAAATTGGGAGTTGCAGAGGCTTCATAAAAGTACGCAACTGGCGATACAGCCAGCAAAAGAAAATATTTTTTATCCATATTCTGGTATTTGTGTCTTTAAATATTTTATGGTTTTACCTCAATTGATTTGGGAAAACAGGCAAATTTAATTTGATATGGAAGAAAAGGTATTTTTCGCCGAAATTGATCGGATAAAATCCGATTTTTTTAGCGTACGTTTAGATTCCGTGTCACTGGCAATAGGTTAGCTCGGCTTGAAGATTATTGTCGATTAGGTGACTATAATATTGGTTATATCAAATAGTTTAATAATTGAAATATTTTGATATCCCAAAAACAGTGAGCACTTCGGATTTAAAATTTTTTTTAAATAAATAAATATAATTTTAACGGGGTCAGCTTTCATCGGTGTCTGCTTTGTGATTCTTATACTTAAATAGGTATACGGATTCAAGCAATTTTTTAACATCGTGATATGTAATGGATTAATAGTAAAGCAACATTAATATTAAGCAAGAACTGCTAAGAATATTTTATTTCAAAAATCGTTTAACGATGCGTCTGTCAATGTATTTATGCGTCAAAAATAATGTAAAACTCGGGGCCGGTATGTACGGAGTGTATCCAAGCCTATATTGATAAATTTAATAAAATGTAATTTGGAAGTCTGTCTACAGATTTAAAGACTAAAACTTAAATATTAATCAAATAATGTTCAAAAATAGATAAAACTTATTAGTGCCATCAACTACCCACACTATAGCAACTAACAACAAAGTTTTCAATGCACAACCCATTGCGTCCAAAATCTTTAAATAAAATGGAATGAGAGTTGTAAGACATGATGGATACGTGCCAGAGTCGTCTTTAATCCAGCCCAAGCCCAGATGCAAAAACTAGAAAACCTCCTATTTTTACACAAGGTAAACCAACAGTAGGTGTAAGTCCAATAGCTCTTTTAAGCTAGAGTGGACATCTATATTTTGAGTCATAATTACACATTTACCTACTTTTTTCACCGAGTGAAAACATTTAAGGGTATAATATGCAGATGTGAAATAATCTACTTATAAGCTAATGAAATGACATGTTTTTAAATAAATAACTACGAGGTGTGTTATATTTTTTAAAAGGGATATAAAACTGACGCTTTGAAAAATAAAAAATATGTTCTTTATCCATTTAATTTTTAAAAAACCAGCTCTATACCTGAAAATTGTCTATTTTATCTATCTATCATTATCATGAAACAAACTTTAACTAAATCCAAGAGTCCCAGCGAAAACCGCAATAATATATCATCACTCGTCCTGAAGTTATCTCCGGTAAAAATGGGTCAAAATATAGATGGCCATTCTGTATCAGTTATGAGTTATGTTAAATAAATTAGAAATATAATCTTAATTTTACATTGTATCCAATAATAGTATATTATGATATAAGTGTATAAAAGGATCTTTAAAGCACGCGCGACATATTTCAAAACACGACGCGCAGCGGAGTGTTTTGTAAGTCGCAAGGGCTTTAAAGGCCTCTTATACACGTATATCATACGCTATTTTTTATTACGAATGCATCATAATCCCAAAAATTTTTTAAATATTTAACTTAAGGGATATATTGACGAATATATTAATTTGTCACATTTGACATGATCAAATGTTTCTATAACAACCTTTAAAAAAAGTAGGCGCACCATAAACATCATTTTAAGCACGCTGCAGCGTGCGATAATCGTTGATTATGATGCATGCGTAATAAAAAATAATTTGTTTGTTACGTTCAGCACAATAAGACTAACCTTTTGGTTACAGTTGCGTATCCAATTACTTCCAGGCTAGGCCTTGAAATTCAACGACATTTTGGGTATATGAGGTCTAAGTTGCAGATAAAAGTCTGTATTTACCTAAATTATTTTTGAGCCCGATAGTTTTCCCTATCGGTCATGTGGCAAAATGATGTAATCGTCATTATATAAATTAAGTATAGCAATATGCTGTCAAATAATAATATGCCAATTACGTTATCATCTATGACTTTTAAATGAACAAATAATTGGTTTTGATAACCCAAACGACTAAACGAAACAATATTTATTATAATTGCTGCAAGAAGCAAATTGTTTTTGCATTTTAAATAGTTCTATTACACTACTATTTAATAATTGAAAAATGCAAATATAATTGAAATTACCATCAACCTGCGCCGCCGTTTAAATAACTTCGTCTTTCATACTGTTTAAATTAATATATCATCCTGATCAATAATAATTTCACAGACATTAAAACATATTTTCACTATACCAAAAAAAAAGTTTATTACAAAAATAAATAAATAAATAAATCACATCAATAAACGAACATCGTGTCCACAAAATCCGAGCTGCTTCCTAAATTATGTGCAATTCTTATGCTAATAATACCACAGTTAGTTTGCTACCTTAAACAAATTACATGTCAAATGAAAAATTGTCCTAGAATATCTAGATCACTCTGTAGACGATCGTGGTCAATTATTCCGATTTTTCCTATTGACTAGAAAAAAAACTCGTGAAAATTTAAAAATTACTGACCCATAATGTGTTTAGTGACTAAGGGCTAGTTTCAAAAATTCTTCTCTGGTTTTTTGATTGTCTCGAAATTCACCGAGCATTGTTGATGTGACAGTCTTGCTGTTGATCTTTTGCACTCCCCTCATCACCATGCACATATGCCTGGAAACAAAATAATGAAATATAATACAAATAAATCGACTAAAAACTGTAACGTAAAATGAAAAACGTTTTAGAGCGACCTTTAATATATATTCTCTATGGCGAATTAAAATATTTTATAAAAACTGTATAAGAAAATATAGGATTTTACCACTCATTTGGCAACAGGCACAATTATTCGAGACATAAAAATAAAAAGCAAAATATAAAATACTTACGATCCCTCTACTACAACAGCTACCCCATTAGGTTGAACAGCCTTCAATACAGCCACTGCAATTTGTTTGGTGAGCCTTTCCTGCACTTGTAGCCTTCTAGAATAAATATCTACAATCCTAGCCAGCTTGCTGAGCCCTAGCACTTTTCCGGATGGCAAATATCCAATGGAAACCTTTCCATAGAACGGCACTAAGTGATGTTCACACATTGAAAACATTTCGATATCTTTTACTACAACCATCTCGTCATGGTTTTCATCAAAGATAGCACCATTCAGAATTTCTTCGAGACTTTGATCATATCCCTTGGTAAAGAATAACATGGCCTTAGCCGCTCTTTCAGGGGTCTTCAAAAGTCCTTCCCTATCAGGATTTTCCCCCAGAGAGCCTAGCAATGATCTGTAGGCCCTAGTCATTTCAGGAATAAGAGCCTCTCTAGTGGGTAGTTGAATCCTTGAGTCATGGTAAGAGCATCTTTCGTTGCCTTTGACACAGTGACATTTGGGTAGAGCTACTAGTTCTTTTCCGTTCGTTTCCTGATTTTGGGTACTTGACGCTCCATTGGTGGTGCCGTTAGTCATTCCATTATGATGGCCATTGGTACTTATCTCGTTCTGAAGAATCAAACTCATTTTTCTAGGGTTCACAGGTATAGGTTCCAATTCTTCCTGTTGGCCGTTTACAACACCGATTTCAACCATGATTAGCGATAATATTTAGCACTAATAAAAACTAATTAATTGGTATTTTATTAGTCTCTAAGTGACACTAACTGTAGTAGTTATTAGCGAAAGATTAGTAAGTCAACAAACTACCGCATCTAGGGATTCATTTATTTTATACAATCTTGAGTAGGTGACGTCACATCGTCATTGACTGGACTCCTTCTTAAACGAGATCGCTATCAAAACCAGTGTTATTCATTTATTCATATTCTCGTAATTTCTCACTCAGTCTTGCTCGATGAGCTTCTGCATAAGCCTGTCTCTTTTTACGGTCGACTGTGTTGGTAATTTTCGAATCAATTGAATCCCTGCAAGTTCAAGTGGTTAACGACGACTTGGGGAATTTGCTTGGGGAATTCAGGAGAAAATAAAATATTTAGACATCTGGGTGTAGGCAAAAATGGCATTTAGTGTATACACCGCTGCTGATTATTTATTTATTGTAAAATGTCGATTTTAATATTGAATGCTTAGAATAGGAAATAAACGTTTGTATACTATTAGGCTAACAGTAGTAAAAATTATAATAATTATTTAAAAAAATAGATATAAAATTCGGTTAAGTCGAAAAATATTGGTATGTGCGCGAATTAATATTTACATATAATTTACCGATTTTACATATCTTATGAACATATAATAATACATATGCCCGTCATAATTTAATATTATATCAATTGGCGATTTTAGCAATGCTATTTTCACATAATATAGTTTGAGCACTGCCACTTTCTCAGCTTAGTGTGCAAATGTTTTATACAAAGCGGCGAAAAAACAACGGTTCATTGGCATCGAAAAAGTTGGACATTCAAATAATATGACATCATTGAGCATTCTTTTCTTACGAAGACAACAATTATTTCGTGAGAAAAATAGTCTGTTAGTTAAAATATATGCTTTTAAACCAATTTTTTTATATTTCCATGAGTGTTCTCTACTTATTACAAGAATAATTGGAATACGGTAAAAATATCAAATACCGAAAACCGTAAGTTCGGAAAATCTTGAATTTGATTTTCTTTACTTTCGAATTACCGAAAATTCGAATATCAGAAAGTTCAAAAACAAAAGAGTAATTTGATCGAAATTAAAAGTTCGAATGACAATAGAACTGGAAATAGGAAAATAAATTTGGAAAAACAAACAGCAAGTTCGAGCGCTCTAAAATCCACATTTAGTTTTTAATTATCTATATATTATGTAGATAGATTATGGAATTATTAAAGTAGCAACTATTTCTAAAATGTTTCGAAAATATAGTTAATATAAACTAAATGTGGATTTTAAAACATTCGAATTTTTATTAATATTTAATATTTCATTTATATGAATATTTCTTATAAAGAAAATAACTTTATAAATTACCAAAGAAATAATGATTGTAAACCCGTCAGGAATAATAAGCTAACACAAACTAACCCAAACCGACTCAAACTAACCCAAAATAACACACACAATCCAATACATATACTCAAAGTTGAGTCCCGCTTTCATATCAGATATTAACCTTTCACTACAAAACTACTGCGATATTCACATCATTTGATCATAAATATCGTGATAATAAGAAAGTGTTTTAAAACGTGCTTTGGAAACGAGAAATTTTTCCACAAATTTCATTTTTACATTAGTGATAAAGTGAGTAATACTAGTATTACTGGACAAACCAAAGTCTGGGTGGCTTATCAGTCATGAAGATGGTTAATCAAGCATCCGATCATCAAGAATTTGTTAAGAACTCTTCAAAACATGAGGGCTAAGCCATCAAGTACCTGCCCAAGTTCTTCTGATTTCAGAAAACTTTCAGTTTTTGGTGGCATGATTCAAAAACATTCTGTCCAAATTAAAAATATGATAGGCACTTTCAAGTCGTCCCCCATTTTGCTAAATCAAAGTTATACCTATAATTTACGGCTATTATAAAGATTCGGCGTTTCCTGCTGTACAGGGTGTCCCACTTTGGTTGCGATTGAGGGTTTTTTTCGATTATTAGAAAATACAGAACCTGTGCCAATTTTTGAAAAACGAAAGATGCAGCAAAATAGGTATTTATGCAACAAGTGTGTAAAGTGACTCTTTTTTATGAATGGGAGCAGGGCCCGCTTCAGCCATAGCGTCGCCCCGGACAAAAAGGCAAATTGCCGCCCCCTAATATACATTTAAAAATATATATCTTTTGTTTAAAATAAAAATCAAATGGTTTTAAATTATATTAAAAACATATATTCAAAAAGAAACACGTAACATAATTAACATTCAAGTAGGACAAAACAGTAAACATTAAAAACGGTAACATTAATAGAACTCTTATGTCCATAAACAATAATTATTGTTAATTAGTTTGAAGGTGGTTTTATTTTTATTTTTGCTAAACAAAACACTATGGGTACAAGGGGTAGTACAAATACCAAAATAATGAAAAGCAAACTAATTGTTAACTAGGTGTATTTGTTATATTGTTACAACAATGAGTTATTGCGCAATTTTTTTTTATTTCATTATTTATTTTTTTCCATTAATTGGACATTTTATGAAAAAATGCCGCCCTTTGGATATGCCGCTCCGGACAAATGTCCGGGTTGTCCGCCCCTAGAGCGGGCCCTGATGGGAGTAAAAAGAGGGTACATTACACATGAGTAGCATACAAAATTTTTTCTACTACTGAAAAATATGAAAAAATTAAAATATTATTAAATTACTTAACGCACTAGATTACTTTACGCACTAGCGTGTAAAATAAATTATTTTACACACTGCACTAAATGTCAAAAATACGCCAGATTTGCTTTACGATTTAGTGCCTAAAGTAATTTATTTTACGCACTGCATAAAAAAGGTATATTGAATCTTAGAGAGTGCGTAAAGTGAGGAGTATTTTACGCACGGTAGTAGAAAGAGTATTTTTCTAGCTCTATTAGTTTTTGAGATATTAAAAATGTTTCATTTTCAGATACCACTCGTATCTCAATCACAGATGAGGAATAAAAGATGGATCCTTATAGAACATTTTACGTAGAATCCAGTTGCGTAGTTGGTTGGCGGCAAATTAACCGCCCCTTAACATCTCAGAAAAATACATATTTTAAATTAGGAATAAAATACTAAAAACCATGTAAAAAAACCTTGTATAGGAGGCGCCCGGGCTTAAATGTCATAGTTCTGAGCTCAGGCGTAGCCGCGTAGCCAGCTTTGGAGGGCTTAGCGAGCAAACAATTAAAGGTCTCTCTATGATTTTTAGAACCATTATTATTATCAGTAAAAACATTGATGTTATATGTTTTAAAAGAGATATATTGATAGCCAAATATCTATTTTTAGCTTAGTGTTCAGTTAGGAGAGATACATATAAATCATTCTTTATATTTTACTATGATAGACGGTAAACTCTGTAACGCTATTACCGAAAATCATTCCACCCAAAGGTGTTGCATTTGTGGATTGACAGCCAGAAATTTTAATGATATAGATAAGTGTTTACAACAAGAGATTTCTGACAAGTCGAGGTATCAGTTTGGTCTATCTTATTTGCATGCTTGGATTCGGTTTTTCGAATGTTTGCTACACGTTTCGTACAAAATGGATATTAAACAATGGCAGGCCAGGGGTAAAGAAAATCAAGAAAAGGTAGCAAACAACAAGAAACGAATCCAAGATGCCTTCTTAAATGAAATGGGGTTACTCGTCGATAGACCAAAGCCTGGCTTTGGAAGCACTAATGACGGCAATACATCTCGGCGTTTTTTTGAGGAACCCGAAAAATCTGCGAAAATCACAGGAGTAGATGTTAAGGTAATATCTTGATTCAGAATAGTGTTGCTGACCGCCAGTAGTGGTTGCCATATCAAGATTGATAGTTTTAAAGATTATTGTAAAGAAGCGGCAAAACTGTTTGTCAAGCTGTATCCTTGGTACAACATGCCACATGCCAACATCTGCACATAAAATATTATTACATTCTACAGAAATTATTTCATATTTATTTTCAAGATTCCAATTGGGCAACTTGGAGAAGAAGCCCAGGAATCAAGAAATAAGGATACTAAAAGATTTCGAGAATTCCATTCTCGCAAATTTTCAAGGAAGCAAAATATGAAAGACATATTGAATAATCTTTTAGTATCATCAGATCCTCAAATATCTAGTATGGAAAAAATATCTGTAAGGAAACTTAAACAGTATCCTTAACAAGTTTTGGCATTTTTTGACGAACCCCTAATCGGAGAAAAAAAATGATAGTGATATAGATATTAGTAGGGACGAAGACGATGAATAAAAATTTTAATATTGTTTATTTCATTTTTATATATGTTGTATTATGTAAATTATATGTAAAATATAATATATTTTTCTTTAAAAATCAAACTTTTTTTTATTTCTCGATTAATGACTACAATCCTACCCAATTCTCGGTGACAAGCGCGCTTTGGCTGTTAGATACATATATTTTTTTATTGTCCACTCCATTTAAGAACTTTAAGAACACTTCAGTACATTTTTGTATCAAATTGATAATCAAAATATTTTTGGCCAGCTTTTAGCTGGTGGGTGAAAGCCCACACACGTTCCTCTGATGAGTCCCGAAAGGACGAAACTATCGGTGGAAGGTTTTCATGAGTCTCACTCTTGTCGTTGTGTATTCATTGTGGACATGGAGCATTGAGCCTGATGCGATTCAAGACATGTCTCCAACCAGGAATTGGTATATTCCTGACATTGCTCTGTAAATCATTACATTGCATATATATATAAATAAATATATTTATACGTGGCGTGTTAGAGGAAGTTGAATTCGGTCAAATACGTAAAGGCTAAATTATGACTCAAATTCAACTCTTCAAGAAGTTAAAAGTCTATTTTCGATAGCCCTTAGTTATAAATTATATTTAAATTAAAATGAAACATTAACCTTAGAATATCCTAACTTGGAGTAACCGAAGTATGCAAAAATATGGGCATGAAATGGCGCTAACAGCCCTGATGTACAAACAAACTCATTAAGATGAATACCTTCAAGCACAAAGCATGGCTTCGCTATAACAAATCGTGTCGTCCATCTCATATATTTTTGTCTTACAGTCTAGTCAAGCAAATTAATTTAATGGTGTAATGAAAATGGAAAACCATTTACAGTTCGCATGCACAATTCGCTATGCAGCT
Organism: Pissodes strobi; assembly: GCA_016904865.1. Lineage (NCBI taxonomy): Eukaryota > Metazoa > Arthropoda > Insecta > Coleoptera > Curculionidae > Pissodes > Pissodes strobi. The sequence goes on from MU183756.1 coordinate 188,279, forward strand.
TTTTGGTCCCAATTATATAAATTCTTACTTTATTGGCCCCGTCCTTCTATTCCAGGTAACGAAAATATGTCGGTTTAATAATTTTGGTTTTAATTTCAGACAGAGTATGACTGATTGGGAACGTTAAATCCCTGCTTTTAAAATGGTTCAATTTATTTGCACCAATATGCAAATATTGTTCATATTATTAACACATAATTGCTGAATTCTTCGCTGCTTTGTGGAAACTGACCTCCGGGAGACCGACTGCAAAAGAAATATTTTCCGATTAGTAAGCTTTGACCAATAAGCATCTAGTTAATCCCTGAAACAGATATCTAACTTTTTGAACGAGGGTACGAGGGTAGTACATTGCCAGACACTCAGCCTAGGTTTTCCGAGTAATTTGTGCTTATGGCAGTGGCAAACACACTAAAGGGAGATCCTATGGCGCTCGACGAGCGGTGTGTCTGCGAAGATGTTTATTGATACGGTTCTTGAATATTTGTAGTTTGTAATTAGGGGGAAACAGATGTCCTGGGAGTGAGCGCCACAGTGATGCAGTGCGCCAGACAAAGGAGTTCTTGTAAAGCGATGTTCTAGGTGTTTCCAATTGTACGACGAACTGGTGCGCTCTTGCCGTCTGTCGTGACTGTCTGACAGTGAAAGTATCTGTAAAACAGGGACATCTCGGCTATATGTCTGCGGTGTTTTAGACTATCCAGATTCCGGGTAAACTCCGGGTCGCCGATGATTAGCTTTTTTAGTAAACATGGCTGCTTGAGTTTTCGCTGCATTGAATTGTATCAAATTTCTGTCGCCCCAAGTATGAACTTTCTCCAGATCTTGATTAATTGTTGTAATTGGTTCCTGTCTGCGGTGATAAGTCTTAGTCGTTGGTAAAGATTTTTCTGATCTAATATAGATGAGAAACAGAGTTGGTGAAAGTATTGTGCCCTGAGGCACGCACTCGCGTTAATGGTGAATGTGTCAGAGTTGTGTCCATCAACTGCAACGTGCAGAGATCGGTTCTTAAGGAAACTGGCAAGCCGGTTGCAGAGAGAGGCTGTAGTTCTCATTTGCCCTACTCCATATATGAGTGACATAGGCCAATATATCTCCTGTCGATCTCTCTTTGCGAAAGCCGTATTGCTTATCGCTAATTATTCTGTTGATCTCGAGGTACTTCAGTCGTTGCTGATTGACTATACACCTTCCATGACTTTGGAGATTATTGGAAGCAAGGCAATTGGTCGATAGTTTGAGGGCGTGGTTTTCTTGCCTTTTTTTAAACATGTTGCACGCGAGCGACTCTCCACTAACAAAAGTACCTATTGCTTGTGACAAAATATACAGGGAGGGCTCGTCGAGTTAACAAATAATGTTAAATGGATTGCCTTCTTTGAGAATCTAATAGATCAGATGTAAGAATCGATAGGAGAAGAGTCTAATCTGGTGATTGCATTAAAATATTAGATTTGTTCATTGATTTAAAATTAAAAGTTGAAACTCTTGCAAGTACCTAAACTATTTTTTTGTTATATATCAGAATTCTTTAGACAGGAATAATACGAAAATGCGAAAACTCTTAAGGATTCCAGCATTTCCGTTTATGTAGTTTATGACCCTACTTGATAAATTAGCGTCGTCACACACTGCATAGAATGCAAAATCATTGCATCAGCTTTATAACAATTATTGTTCCACGATTGTTGCATGTCACCCTTATTATTTCAGGCTGAAACCGCTTTAAATTAAACGAAGCATGACCCATTCATTTTGGGTAGTTTATCTCTTCTGTTATGATTTCACAAACTTTTAAACGTCTCTTTAACAGAATAACAAGGCGAAATTGGGAGGAGTATAAATAAATCGTGCATCTTCGATCAGTTTGGTCAGTTTCAAACGCTACACACAATTGAACAATAAAAGAAAACTGAAGCAAACATCTTTGGAGATTCTAACTTATAATTTGTTTTAATTTTACTGTATATTGTAATTATATCTTGATTTCTAGCTTTGACTGCTTCACTTCCTTTATCTGGCTAGGTTCTTCAAAAATATTTCGACTGAAACAGAATATATTCTCGTACTATCAGGATCACAACACAATTTCATTTCGAAAAATTTAATAACAGATTTCTCGGGCAGAAGGTTTATTGGTCATATTTTATCGATTAATTACAGAATGTGGTTTTTGCGGCATGTTGCTATTGTATCGCAAAACAAAAGATGCGGCAAACAGATTTTTCATACCTTTCCTCGTTTTTGAGACTAGGGCGGTTTAGAAAAATTGCTCGGTTGTGATACTTTAACTCATTGAAATAGCAAAACGTGCTATTTTTTAAGTTTTTTTTACGTACAATTCAGTGGCTATATTTTTCTAGATGGAATATTTTTTTAGATATGGCGCAAACATATGATACTTTAAATTAGACACCCTATATATTTCTTCATAAATCAATTGGGCTCATCATAAGATTTTCAAAATACAAAATTTGTGGTTATTTTTTATTGAAGCCATTAATAACATTACGTACGCGAGCGTCAAATAATTATTGTAATTTTATACTGTTATCATCAAATTGTTTATTACTGTTATTTAGTTGTCATCTTATTCTCTTTCTTAAAATACACATATTTTTTTGCTATATTCATTATTACTCCATCTAACTATGGCTTATATCGAAAACTATCAAAATTATGAAAAATATCATGTTTAAGTGTTTTATTCAGTCTAGTGAAAATGGTGATGAGGCGTCAAACCTGTATTTTCAGGAGTAAAGTAATGTTTAATAAGATAACTTATGTTTTTCATATCTATAGATATCCAGAAAGGCGATAACCAAACAAAGCTATTTTTAGAACATTTAAAACCAGTTTTGTAAATTTTGGATAATTTTTAAAACCTTGACTAAAAGTTTACAATAAGGGTGAACGGGAAACTGATTAAATTAGTATTTTGGCAGCAGTTCAGGTAAAGTTCAAGAGGCAGTAGCAGTACCAAAGTCTAAATTGTTACATAATTTTCATCCAGGAGATGTTCAGTTACGTCTGGAATTAGTACGTACAAAATATGAACATAAACCGTGATTTTTACAAACGAATTATATGGTCGGATGAAGCCTGATTTTTTGAGCAAATCGCAGCTCCTGCTCATATTTCTTAACTAACAAGGTCTTATGTGAAAAATAATTTTTCTGGTCCAGATCACCTCATTTATCAGTTCTTGATTTTTTCTTGTGGCCTTATTTAGAAAATAGGATATATGGTAACCGGCATCAAACAGTGAAAGACTAACGTACACGGGCATTTAAAATTTGCAAGCATAACCAATTATCCTTTTATATACATTACGAAGAGTACAAAAGTGTTAATATTATAATGGTAACCAACCCAAACAATTTCTCTAAAGTAACTTCTATAATCGATCCAAAGAATTTCTCTAAAGTAACTTCGATAATCATGTATGGCTATCAGTTTTTACACTCTGTATGTAGTAGGTACTAGCTAGGTATATAGGCTTACCTTACAAGTAATAAAGTATGTAATTATTATTCTTTCAAATTTAATTTATGAAACAATTATAATTGGAATGATTGTGTTGAAATTCGTAATAATTGCAAATCAAAGTACAGTTTTCGATTTCATGTAATAATTACATAGAGCCGTATATGTAGCAACTATAACTGCCACAGAGAAGCATAAAAATTGTGAGGGGCGCGGCGGCCTAAAAATTAAAAAAAAACATGGCTTAGTTGCCAATTAGTTAGTGAGTTAACAGCCCTAGTAGCGGTAATAGTAGTTTTAGTTTAAATTCCAATTCCTTTTTTTTTATTTTTTTACAGTAATCCTCCAAAGCATTCTGCAAAAAATGTACCTACATATTTTAGAAAAGTTGTGATTTAATTTAATTTAATCTAACTTATTATTGAGGGTAGATTTACCCTGTTTGCTGACGATACGACAAGTCTCTGGCATAACAGCAACAGTGAGAGGCTGTAGCAAAATATTACATCTGATCCAGCTAACGTTCGGCAGTAATGTGATGCTAATCGACTGGCGTTTAATGTACAAAAAAACCAGTGTTGTCTGTTTACATTGTGAGGCTTCGGACTACTATCTTAAGGACTTTCTTGTAATTAGGTAGAGAGAGGCCAGGTTTCTTGAGCCAATCATTGATGGAGGGTTAAAATTACAAAATCATATTTTGTCGAGAGACAGATATGAAGCTTCTACTTCTACTTGTGGCAAATTCTGGTAATTTAATCTAATCGAGTGTTCGGTTTCCTCAAAAGTGCCTTTTACATGGTCATATCAGTTCTCAGTTCAGTTTCAGTCTCAGTCGAACTATCCCTTTTTCCTACGTGTAAAAAGATAAAAACTGATAGGAAACACAAGCGGAGATTAAAAACTGACGGGATGAACATGCCTATTTCCATCCATATGTATTTTGCACTAAATCATCCTGCCATTCAACTCTTCCTTCATTTATAAAATATTCCTACACAAACTTATTTCGACAAAGTTTTGCTTCATTACTAATATTCCTACCGCTGGCTTCTTTTCTTAGATCTACTAGTGCTCGTATAATCCAAATCAGAGGTAACGTATGATTGTTGACATTGTCTTCTTAAGAAATTGTGAAGATAACAGCATGTTAAGATAACAATATTCACATGTTTAATATCTTTTAAATTTATACCAGAATGAAAGAGACGAAATCTATTAGACAGTATATCGAATACATTTTCAACTATTCTTCTAGCTCTCGATAATCTGTAGTTAAATACCATATGCTCATAATTCAACTATTTCTTATTAAGTACATGGTTTTAAAAAGTCTCGCCTTAAGGCCAACGCCTCGTCTCCCAGGCTGTCGGTCGTTAACTTTTCATAAAATTTAGTATTAGAAATGACGCCCCCATCTGATATACTTACATTTGTTCTTACATCACACATTATAAATTCGTAATTCGAATTCACAATTGCTCTAAGAACAACGCTATGAAACTTCTTGTAATTCATGTATTGGGACCCACTTCCCGTTGGCGGAATTATGAGTACATGTTTTCCGTCAACAGCTCCCAGACAGTTTGGATTCTGCCATCTGTCATGAAAACCTCCAGCAACTTTCCTCCATTCCAATTCATTTCGTGGAAGCTGAAATAAAATACAACCGAACATTAATTTACACAAAATTGAAACTTTCTTTACTAGTCACTAATTACTTTTTTTTATTTTAGGAGGATGTAGAGTCCATCACTGACATGCTGATGATGCTCTGTACGAAGTCAATCATTAGATCGCGGATTTACAAGATGATCCTCTTCATCTTCATCAATAAGCACAGGGGTCAAACGGTTATCGGGTAATAACAAGAAAGAAGGGACTTCAAACAAGGAACTGCTACAATTAGTCGCCGATATGTTAAAAATGGGTACTGAATTAAAACAGGGGAAGCATGACAGCTTTGGTAAGCATGTTGCCGATGAATTGGGTAATATGCCCCCTGAACCTTATGTGAAGAAAATTATAAACATGGCTATATTTGGGGGGTATATGAAAACTTTGAACAACACTTCAGCAATAGTAACAAAGTCGGTCACACAGCAACCTTCATCAATTTTATCGCAGCAAATGTCACACCAATTACCAATTACGCTACCACCACAGAGACATTATACGGACCATATTTCAAGTGCGCAGTCATGGCAACCCCAGTTTTCGAATATAGAGCTGTATCAAGGACATAATATATCTCCCTAAAACACACAAGGGACAGTTGGTTCTGCTTCGCAATACTTTTCGCAGTATTCCGACATTTAATGCATTTTTTACTTCATTTAGTATGAACAGTTTACTTTATTACCTTCACAGCGATCAATAATAATTTAAATAAATCATAAAACTATAAACTTGGCTTATTACTTACCTTTATATAATTCTCGAGATTACAAGTTTCAAGTATGATTTTACTTAAACTTGCTGTTGATATTACTGTATGAAACCTGAGGTTTTGATAAGTATACTTCCACTTACTAAAAATCTTAGAGTCGCGTAACAATAGCAGATACGCATCCTCATTCATCCGTAAATAGTTCAGCTCATCACTTGGTTCTAAGCGGACTTCCTTCATTAAATTTACAAGCGACAACGAATTTCTTTAGAGGTAGCAAGCTTTAGTCCATTGTCATCTTTTTTTCCGCCGTTGCTTCAGCGTTAAAGCTAAGGCTACTGCAATGAGGCAGTCTTCATCCATAATGTTGTGAAATTATTAATATAGGTGGTATGTGCAGTAATAACTATTTGAAATGCGATTCACATTCACACGCGTACATTTTGAGACGCAACCAGAAAACTGAACACAAACTGACACCACCACTGAGTTAAACTGAACGGATCGTGTAAAAACGTAGGCAAAACGGACATTTTGACTGAGACTGAAACTGAACTGAGAACTGATATGATCGTGTAAAAGGCCTTTAAGATCTATTGTAACCCACCCTGGTTTTAGAGCCTAGTTTCCTTTTTTGTGTGTGTTCTGATAAAATGTGCTTTTACGCACACCCCATAGGGAGGGGGGGGGGGGGGGTGGGGGTGTTGTGTGGGACTAACCACTTGGATACCCACTAAAAACTTAGATGTGTTCTGACCTGTGCTTTTACCCCATGGGACTTTACTGCAGGCCGGAGGGGAGAACTTCCGGGATTGGCTCCTATTCTAGGTCTTTTGTGTTTGGTCCATCTGCATCTGCCTGGGTTGTCTGGATTATAATCTACTGCTTGCCCCAGTTCTTCATCGGCAGGGTTCTTTGCTCTTAAGAATACGCTCCTAGCCTTATTTCATATTGAGTCTTCTAGCGGTTGCTACTGTAGATCTGCCTGCAGGTCAGCATTTCTGACGAACCAAGGCGCGCCAGCTGCTATCATGACTAGCTTATTCTCTGTTCCTGTGAGCAATTTCATGCAGGATGTCGCTGCGTATCCTCAAGCTGTTGAACCATGTGTCAGTTGAGGCCTAGCTATCGTCTTTATCATAGTGAGCTTAGTGTTCAGTGACATTTGGCTATGTCCTCCCATCATCGGATTAAACATAGCCATTGCTCACTTGGTGTTGTCTCTTGCCGCTTGGATGTGCCTTTTTCATGTCAAGCCACGTACTAGGTGCTCTCCAGGCATTTGACTTCCGTGTTTCAAGGTACGTCGATGTTATTTATCCATATGTGTGGACCACACTAAAACCCTGCCGGACCGGCAGCCTTTCTGCTCCTATGGAGGATTATGACCTGCAGTTTGTGCCGTCTTCCAGTTTAGAATCCAGTTTATAAGCTCGTCTATTGCCTCCTGTAGTACAACGCTTATCCTCCTTGAGTCGGCGTGGACAAATTGTATAATTGTAACGTCAGTGTACAATGAAATTTGCGCGTCGTCAAATGATGATATATCATGTGTGAATATTGAGTACAGGGATGGTCCAAGGGCTGGGCCCTGCGGTACTCCTGCCTCAAGTGTCCTAAGTCTGGATGTTTTGCCTTTAATTATCACATGAATTCTCCTGTCTGTTACGTAGATCCTTATGATCTTGATGATTCGGCTGGAGTAGCACCCTACTATCATCTTATAGTACAGCCCCTGATGCCATACTCTGTCGAAGGCTCTTTCTACGTCTAGAAAGATTGCCCCTGTCGTTTGGCAGTTGTTGAAGCCGCCTGTTATATTCTCTACTACTTTGAGAAACAGTAATTCCGTTGAGTGTCCCTTGCTGAATCCGTATTGGAAACAGAGTATCGTGACAAGTTCGTTGGATTCGTCGTTAAGTCTTCTCAGGATCACTCTCTCAGGCCCCTTGCTGACAGCCGAGAGGACACTATTGGGTCTGTAATTTTCTGGATAGGTCTTATTCTTACCTGGTTTATCATCGCGTTGATGATGTTAGCTGTGACTGTGATTCCTTTTTTGTGAAGCTTCTTAAGCATCAGGTTGCTGATTTGGTCAGCACCTGGTGCTTTTCTGACCTTAAGCCCCTTTATAATATTTGCAACCTCACCGTAGCTTTACTTAGGCTTCATATTTCATAGCTTTGACAGCGGTTGTGAAGTGTAATGCTTCTGGATTACTGAGAATAGCGTGAAAGTCAGTGAGGTTAGGAAATTTTTGTTCGCACAGGCTGGTTCATGTTTTTGGAGTGACTACATTAGTCTAAAATCCACCAACATTATATTTTTCACTGATTTCCGAAATTTATTCATTAATTTGAGTATATTTCTTTAGATCAAATTATAATCTATTATTTGAGTTTTATTTCAATATATTGTTTATATTTTCAATTAGTTTCATTGGCATTTGTTAACAATTTTGATAGAATAGGGAAGCTAGAAAACTACTTTAGTTAGCAACCTCAGTTGATATTAACTTTGGGATTCGTATACGTGCATTCACTGAAAACAATAATAATAACAATAAATTTGACTACTTTCTATGGTATTACATATTTCTACCCCATTGAGAATCAATAAAGTAGGATCCATCGGCATCTCAATTATTAACATATATAAATCAGTAACAAAGGTTTCCGAATAATTTTTATTCCATAAAATATAGTTGTTTTTAGAGTTTATTCAATTTTCAATTAATACAATTTTATCAATTTAAAAAAAAGGTACTAAAAAAGTAATTTATTGCTGTTTGAAGAGGTCAATTTATTGCATAACCGACATTGAAGTCCACTAATTTGTTATGAATGCCGCCTTGTTAAATGATGCATGCGAATTCGGCAATGAGAAACGCCAACAATTTCCACTATTTTTGTTATGGCAATCCCCATCAATTCTAGTGTTGGTGAAAGAGTCCTATTATGTTATGGTTTGTAACCTGTTACATTCATTTACCAATATGAACTTTAGATTTCTACTTTAAATTGGCTTGTTTATTATTTTACGTTGTGTGACAAAATATTTGAACAAAGTCATAAAATACATTCTAAAACTCTAATTTCCAACACTGATGCAGTCAGTCCCCGAAAAATATCTTTATTACCCATTGTTATACGTGCAACCCCTATTGTTCTCGGCAAACGTACCGGATGAGTTCAACTACAAATGTGTTAAAGCTACCTGACATTTTATTGGAATATTATACCCTTAAAACCAAATTGGTCCCATTTTATGTCATCTCACCCTGTACTCAACAAAACGCCTTTTACATTTATAATGAAGGTGTTGTAAACTTTGGTATAGATAAGTTCTGCTTACTTCTATAGATGAAATAATATATTATGCAATAAATCTCATTAAAGTACAGGTGGTAAATGTAAAAAGTAGATACAAGAGTAGAAAAATTCTGATATACATACGCTAATTCCGCAGCTATAACAAATATATCCAGGATATGGGCTTAATTTCTTTCTTATGTGATGCAGCTTTCTTATACGCTTTTATTTGGGGACGTACAAATTAATATTAGCACAAAGATAATAATTTTCAATAAATGTTTGCATATTCTTTTGTTTTCGTTTAGATGTTGGCTAACATTTTGAAATAGAGTTAGATCTAATTACAAACATTTTCAAATATAATTACTATTGTGGAACTGACTAAAATAAAAAAAAGAATGCCAATTATCAAGCAAATTAACTAAATTTTTAGCAATTAAACTCGCTTTGTAGTGTAAGCCGAAATTAAGAATTAATTTTAAAAGAAAAGCTACTTTCTTTGTATTTTCTAGTCGAATATATCTATCAGTATAAAAATGCTGTCTTTGATAATTAATTTTAAGAAAACGGGCAAAACTCAACTAACCAACAATAATAATAAAAAAGAATTTACAACCTTAAACGCAATAAAAGTAAAACTAACGCAAAATAACCTAATATTAACTAAAGCTGATAAAGGAAACACAATAACTATTTTAAGTAAATTAGATTATGATACTAAAATAAAAGAACTTTTGAATAATGGAGATTTCATAAAAACGCAAGACCCGACTAATAAATACCAAAAACAAATTATTTCATTATTAAAAAATAACAATTCTGTACTACCTGATAACTCATAATTTTTTCTCAAATTAATGAATCCATCACCCCCCTCTTTTACGGCTTACCTAAAATTCATAAGGATAATATCCCAGTCAGACCAGTAGTATCATATGTGAATGCTCCATGTTACAAATTAAGTCAATTCGTTACGAATATTTTACCAAAATTTATTAAATTCGATTCTAAGTATGTACTTAAAAACTCATTTGATTTCGTTGATTAAGTCAAAAACTTAAAAATTCCAAATAATGCAATATTGGTTTCCTTTGATGTGAAAAGTTTATTTAGCTCCATACCGTTAAGCGAACCTTCACGTATTATTTCCGGACTAATAGATAACTCTGATAATTTAGTAAAAGAATCGATCTCAAATCTATAATTCGTACATGTATAGATCAAAATTATTTCCAGTACAATTATGAAATATTCAAAAAAATTAATGGTTTACCAATGGGCTCTCCAATTTCTCCTTTATTTGCCGAAATTTTTATGGCTGATTTTGAACAGAATTTATTCAACACCAACAATTCATTAATAAGAAATATATTTTTTTGGGGTAGATATGTGGATGACATATTTTGCATCTTTACAGGAACCAACAGAACCTTAGATACCATTTTAACATTTTTAAATTCCCTAAACAGTAGAATTAAATTTACCATGGAAAAAGAATCTAAGAACATTTTGAACTTTTTGGACATAAAGATTACAAAGACAGGAGATTTACTTAAATTTGATATATATAGGAAACCTACAACAACAGATGCAGAAATTCACAAAAACTCTAACCAATCTTGGCAAGTAAAACTTTCTGCTTTTCATAGTCTCATCCATAGACTTTTCAGCTTTCCCCTAGATTCGGCTAGTTTCCAAAAAGAAATATCCATTATCAAACAAATAGCAATTAATAACGGTTATAAGATCACTTTGATTGACAAATTGATAAAGAAAAAACAGAAGAACATTTTAACTAAACAATTCTATAACCCTACATTAGAATTAGAAAAGGAACCGTTTAAATTTATTAATTATAATCCGAAAATTACAGATAAAGTTTCAAAAAAATTAAATAAATTTGGTTGTAAAACAATTCAGGTTAAAAGAATAATCTAGGGAGAAGACTAATAAACAATAATGACAAAATTGACAAACAATCTAAATCTGGTTTTTACAAAATAAATTGTGTGAACTGTGAAGCTGTATACGTAGGACAAACTGGTCGAAACTTTAATATTAAGACTAAAGAATACAAAAAATCGATTTTACATAATATGCAAAAACTCTGGCTTCGCAAAACATTGTATAGAAAATAATCATTTTATAGATACGAATAATGTCAAACTTCTACACACCGACACAAAAAGCGAAAGGATGAGCCTTTTGGAGTACTTAGAAATCCAAAAGTCACAAAAACAGACGTTTTAAATACGAACGACCAACTGACCTGCTCTTTCAACACCTTCGTAATTGACAGTGTAATAAAAACAAAATACCGACAGGTGGTTTAGTATGGTATAACAATTTAGATTTTAGTATACAAGTACTCTTGATAAAGGCCTCATCAAGCCGAAACATATCTAGAGAAAAATATCTTATTAAATTATTTTGCAGCATCTAAAAGCAGTGTACTAATTATCCCTAGTATTATTATTCAACGATGTTTCACAAGGATCCTACCGCAGAAACTATTCATTGTATTAAAACTCCGTTTTTATTTAGAGTAATATTTGGCTCTATTTTTATAAATACGTATTATAACTAATTCCGATCGGATAAAAAATAGTATGTGCGACTAGTAGGGAAAGCACATTCCTGGATTCCTGTGTTGCTGGCCTCGGCTGCGTCTCATCCAGCAATTACCACAATCGTCCAGGAATGTTTTGGTATAGAAGTTCGGATTATTGACAGCACACTTTGCATATTTAACTTTCCATTTATTCTTGGCTTGATTTTTCAACTGTGAAATAGCATCATAATTTTGTAGACCAAATATTGTAATGTATTTGCTAATGGCTTCCTTAGCAAGATTGTCCACTATATTATTTCTTAGGATGCCGGCGTGCCCTTTGACCCAAAAGAAGGATACTTTAATATTATAATGTGCCAGTAATACTAGTTTTTGAAAGATGTAAAAAATTAGAGGATTTTTATTTTTGTTATTTATTGCCTGAATACAGGACGGTGAATATCAGAAAGTGCGAAGAAGTTTTATTCAGAATTATTAGTCAAGTGCCTGTATAATCGCATAAGCCTCCGCACTGAAAATGGAGGAATTGGAATTTACTCTAAAGGATTCTCCATAATTATTGTCTTTAATATAAAATGCACACCCAACCCCTTCTGGTGTCTTTGATCCATCCGTGTATACAGAGATGGCGTCTTGTATCTTGTTTGTGATATTACTGATTATATTGTTATTCATTTCATTGTTTTCTGTATACTGAGGGAAGAACGGGTCTGTGTTAAACAAGATATTGTTAAATTTACCAGTAAAAAAGGGGAGCTTGGGATACTTCACAATTTCTTCTCGAAATTTAGTAGTCTCAATGAGAGCATCAGCTAGAGGTGGTGAGCTCTTATGCATCCAGTAGCTATTTGTTAGATTGTCTAGTGATACTTGGTAGATTTTGTTAATTAGAAAATCGTTTTCTACAAAGATGTTTTTAACAATGAATGTCCCAGCAAGATGAAGTCTTCTCAAAGATAGAGGTAGTTCACCAGACTCTGCTAAAAGTGCATTTGTTGGGGTAGAGGAAAGGGCCCCAGTAATAATTCGTAGAGCCTTGTACTGTAGCCGATCGGTTTTTAAAAGCCTAGATTTAGTGGCTGATCCATAAAAAATTGATCCAAAGTCGATAACGGCTCTATAAAAATATTAACGATAACTTGGGGTCGGCTCCCCAATACCGTTTGGTGACGACCTTCAAAAGATTAAGACCTTTTTCGACCTTGCCAATAATACTATTAATATGATCTTCCCATGTCAGTTTTTGATCCAGTACCACGCCTAAATACATAAAACTATTTTTCCAAGCGATTTCCACATTCCCTAATTGTAGGGTTTCCCGATATGCGAGTCTGTGCCTAGTGAAGACTGTGACTGCAGATTTTGTTGCGGACAGTTCTAAGCCACTGTCAAAGAAATACGCTTGACACCGGTCCATAATAAGGCTAAGAGTTTGTATACATTCTTCAAGTTTTTTTTTGTAGTGTACAGGCGAAAATCATCTGCGTATTGAAGGATACTAACTTCGGGAAACAATGTAAAAAAATCGGCGGTATAAAGATTAAAGAGAAATGGACTCAAAACAGAGACCTGAGAAAGTCCCATGTTTGCAACTCTAGGTCCAATTATTAGTTTATAGTTTAGACGAAGAAACACCACTCTATTACTAAAAGTGTTAAGAATACTAACGGCGAAAAATCTAGGTATATTAATTGCTATCATTTTATTAATGAGAATAGAAGTATCAACGTTGTCATAACCACTGGAAATATCCAGAAACAGAGCAGACAAATACTCGTTATTCGCATAGCAATTTTGAATATCCAATGTTAAATGGGCAATGGAGTCAGTTACACCATTACCTCTTCGAAAACCCAATTGACCTCTAGGTAGTACACCAGAATTTTCCAACCACCATTCAAGACGGGTCTTGATAATTCTTTCAAATGTTTTGAAAATACATGACATCAAAGAGATTGGTTTGAATTCGCTAAGTTTACCGTGTTTGTTAATAAGTATAACAATGACTTTTTTGAAAGCCGTACATTCGTGACCATTTCTGAGAATTTTGTTGAACGCCAAACAGGCCATCGAGGCCTGGTGAGGTATCTTTACTGGATTTAATATTAATGTTAAATTCAGTGACTGATAATGCTCTCGCTTAAAGGATGGTTGGTTGGAATTTGATGTCCCTCAAAGTGATTGGGCACAGAATCTGGCGGTAATTTTTCTAAAAAAATTTCAGCTCCTTCTTCAGTTAAATTATTGGTTAAGTTGATGGAGAAACCTTTACTTATGGAATTTATTCTCTTCCATATTAATGAAGGATTGGTTTGGGAACTTAAACTTTGACAAAAATTTGACCAGCTATTTCTGGCTTTTTGTTTAAAAAGGCGTTTTGATTGTGCAGTGATATTTTTATATTTTAGAAAATTGTTAAAATTGATATGTTTTCTATAGTTTTTAAAGGCTTTAGAACGTTCTGAAGCTATTTGTGAGCATTCAGCGTCCCACCATGGAGGAGAATGCCCCTTATTACGGGAAATGTTAATTTTTTTTTTATATCAAATCAGCTGTCTCAGTCTCAGTAATTTCATCTATAACTTTTTCCTATAAAAAATTAGCATTGTTATCAATATTTATATTATTATCAATTACAGTTTGATATAGGTTCCAGTTAGGATTTTTTAGAGACCACTTATAAATATCAGAATTTTCATAATTTGTTAATTTCAATCATAACAGGAAGATGATCAGAACCGTAAGTGTCTTCAAGAACATCACATTGCGATTTATTTAGTAAGTTTGATGATATTATTGTAATATCGAGTGCAGATGCACCATTAAAACAGTGTCTGGTAGCTGTGCCATCATTTCGTACAATGAGGTTCGGTGATTGGTCAATGGCCTCTAATAATTTTGTGCCAGCTAAGCTATTATATGTGCAGCCCCATAGGCTGTGATGCCCGTTAAAATCACCCACAATAACACAGCTTTGAGATACTCTATTAAATATTTCCAAATATTCATTACAGGTTACGTTGACATTGGGAGGGCGATACAAGGAGACGAAGGAAACAACCTCTCTCCCTATAGAAACCACAACGCCACAGGCTTCCAGAGATTTGTTAGTGAGTTCGTCAAAATTAATAACTTTGTATGCCAAGTTATTTCTAATAATAATGGCAACGCCGCCTTTACCATCGGCCCTATCCTTACGTGTTAAGTTATAACCTGAGAGACGAATATTGTAACTATGCTTATTAATGTTTCACATAATAAACAAATATCGAAGTGTGTGTTTTCACATAAATTTTCAAGAAATTTGTGATTCGCGAATGCCGATCTGGCATTCTACTTAACGATTTTAAGAGTGGCGTTGAAGGTTATTAGTGTTAAAAATGTCTGTAACCAGATTACTAAGAATATTTTGCAGATTTTGATCAGAAACCACATTTTTTAAGTATGTGTTGGAGACGCTAGACAATTTAAATGCTGAAGAAACATGTTTGGTGAGCTCGCTTACTAATTGATATTTAATATCTTCAAAAGATCGATTTTGTGGACTCAAGGAACTACCGGTAAAAGACCAGTCATAATCCCTTTTATTTTGAGTAAAATGTTTCTGTTGTTGATTCATGCTACGTTTCTTACTTGGATTACCATAATTGAAGGATTTCTGTGTATAAGTTTTTGTAGGCTGCATTGGATTATTTTTTTTACAGGCAAGCTCCGGAAATTCCGTGTTAGAGGTAAGTAATGGCGCAAATCTATTTTTAGAAACCAAACTGGCATATGATGGGTTAACTACAGCTTTTTCCGCTTCTTTAAAAGGAATATTTAATTGAGCCATACACTCCTTTATACGTTTTTGTTTCGAGAACATCGGACAGCTTTTATCAAGACTTCAATGGCCTACTGTCTTACAATGAACGCACGTTTTAACACAATCATTACAAGGTTCAGCATCGATATCTTTAACGATTCCGCAGATTTTACATCGTCTTTTAGCTTTACATTGATTGGACGTGTGCCCAAATCTAAAACAAGAAAAACACTGCATAACTGGTGAATAGTATGTATCAACGGAGCATCTTAACTTTCCGAAAAAAAAAACAAAATGGGGAAGTTCTACTTTAGCAAATGTAATTTTAACCATCTGTCTCGGAACGCGAATAAATTCAGCATCATTTTCTTTATTTTTAACTCTGCGATACGTTCTTTCAATACTAAGGACGTCGATAGGTGATTTAATCATTAGTAATAATTGATCTTCAATCAATGCCACGAACAATGCCTCTTTTCTTAGTCAAATTTAAGGGAATATAGGCGACTAAATCATGTTTATCAAAAAACTGGCTAGCAACAATTTTATTAGCGGCGTTGGCACTCTTTACTTCAATTTTAATTAAATTTCTTCCTACAGGATAAAGTTCAATAATATTTTTCTCATCATCACCCAGCTCTAATAACATTTCACTCAATTTCATGGGATGCACACGCCCCACATTAAGGTATTTGTGTTCAACAAAAATGTTAAACGGACCTGGACTATCATTCGCAAATCTATTATTTATATTATTTTTTTTGATCCTATCTGATAAAAGTTTTTCGCTTGTGTTAGATTTACCCAATCAGGTGGCCTTCTGCCACCGGATTCGACCCCGTCGATGCCAGCCATATATTCTAGGTAATATATATTATATGAGTTCCGTTTACTTCTTTCTGCAGGTGAAAAACATATTAGCCGTCTGATGTAATATATACATACGCCAATCTCGCAAGTGTAATAAGTAAATATATCCGGGATACGCAATTATTTTTCATGTTATATTGTACATGGGTACAGGATTTTTATACGGCTTTATTGGAGGATATTTAAAGACACATTAACGCAAAGAGTAAATATTTTTCCATATGATTTA
>MU183756.1:214946-236205 GCA_016904865.1 Pissodes strobi
AGTAATGGTAAATATTTGGAAGGGAGAGAAGTTAAAATTTTGCGAACAAAATTTGAGTATATTACGAATTTAAATAAATTTTTCTGCAAAATATTTTCCTTGACGATATTTATAAATACTGATCCCTCGAATAAATTCGCTGAACATGAACTGAAATTAGACATTTTATTTTTATTGTTCTCCTTCAACTTATGCCAACCCACTGTTGGACGTCGGCCGACATCTCTCCCAATCTTGTCATTTCTCTCTATCCTTTTACCCATATTCACTCGTTGCTTTATATAGTCATTCTTGTTTATCTACTAATATTTTCTGCACTCGTTTTATGCTTCTTTTACTTCAGTTCCCTATTCTATAATTTTCTGGGTATCGTCATCCTATCTGACTACATAACCTGCTGAACAATCCCCCAACACCTTTTCATCCTTACCACTTCTTGAGTTTATCTTTAATCTCTGTTCTTTCTCTGTCTGGTCACTACCAATCTTGGCACGTTCCATGCCTAAAGGCCCTATTAATTATTCAGTGAGAAACATTGTTTCAAAACCACAGTCGCAGGCCGGTCGGCGTATTACAGGCGCGTAGATAGGCTTATGTCTAGGGGGGGTACTCACAGGCAAAGAGATTTTTTTTTTATTTTTTATTGTTTTTTCAAAAAAAAAAATTACTCTTTGGAGTTTTACAAACTAACCCAAACTAAGTCAACTTAGAAATTATTGGTCAACAAAATTAAAAATATAAATATCTAGAAAAACATAACTTAAAACACATTTTTTTCATTAAAAAATATAGGTAGTAAAAGCGTTAACGCAAACAAAAAAATATGCCGTTTATATCAGTCAATTTAACTACTATAATAATAAATCTAGACTAGATAATATACATAGTAATGTAAACAGCCTAATATTCTATAATATCTTAAACTTAAAAAAAATATTGCAGCTGTAAGCGATAAAGGAACTAAAACAAAATCAAGTTTTCTTGCGTTGCTTGGAAAACTTATCAATAACAGCATCAATATTTATTTTAATACCTTTGTGTATGTTTAATAGAGTTAAACCAACTAATCTTTCCTGACCCATCGTAGACCTTAACCAGGATTTAAGCCTCTTAAGTGTAGAAAATGACCGTTCAGCACTTGCAACACTTACCGGCATGACAGAAATTATCTGAAGCAGTATATATATGTTGGGAAATATTACTGCATTACAGAGCTGTATGGTATCTAATGCCGTTTCTGGCAAAACATTTGTTTCCTTCCATTTGTTTATCCATAAGTCTATTTCCGATCGCAACAAATTTGTCAAAAATTCTGCTAAATCATTTTTAAATTTACTTAGATATTGGGAAACCTTACCGCTAAGTCGGTATCGCTTTGGTTTAAAACATTAATCGATATCAAACTATTGATCCCAAATTTTGAAAAGGTCAGAATTAAACCGGAACTCAAGGTCTTGAAAAATGTTTTCTAGAAGAGGCATAAAAATTGACAATATTCTTCAGGGTTTTTGGTTGAAATATTACTGCGATGCATCTGCCTAGCATTTATTCTTGCCAGCAATATTGGAATATCCAGGTTTTGATGAACTTTTATGACTTCTTCAAAAATCACTTTAAAAACATTTTCAGCCTCCTCTCTTTTTTTTAATACCAATAATATATCATTTACTAAAGATTGAGCAGCAATTTTGTCCAGACTCTTAGTTGGCAAAATTTTACTTAAGCCCACCGTTATAGTGAAGAGAAACTAAAAAAATTGTTTTCAGCATTGCGTCCATTAATATTTGAGCTTTTGAAGATGACTCAGATTCTTTCCACTGCGTTATTAGTTGCAAAGTTTCTATAATGGACTCAAAAGAAATTTGAATTTTAGGACAGCCGTATGACGTTCTGTCCATCGAGTATAGCATAAGCTTTCCACAACAGTGGGGTTTATAGATTTAAAAACATGTCGTTTGGATGCTGCGTTAAAAAAAGCAATAGTTTCTTTATGGTGCCTACGCCGGCGCACAGTGTATCGATATGGGAAAAAAGTGGACATCTGGGTATAAAGTCAACATTGAAAAGTACTATTTTTTTTTCATCATCACGAATTGGCAATACCCTAGGCTATGTTGGTTCATATAAATTTTTTTTTACAACTTTTAGTTTCCAAATAAATTTAATTCAAACTTGCCCTTCCGTAAGTCGCAAAAATTTAGGCAAAAATGTTGCCCATTTTAAAACAAATTTACTACAAAAGTATTAGTTGTTTTAAAATTATTTTTTGTGTGCACAATCTATAGACCTTTGGTAATATATTTCTGTTAATTTTTTCAAAAATTATGCGGTAAGTACACGGTTAACGTTTTTTTTCGTTACAGTCTTTTCTTTTACAAAGTTAATGTTTCCGTTGACTTATAAAAAAATGTTTAGATTTGTATAAGTTGGCAAATATGTTGTTTGACACAGCCACCTTTAGAGAAGAAAAGCGCAAAATTTGTATTTGCTAATATTTGCTATTCTTAGAAAAAAATGCTTTTATTTCACATGCTGCAGCGGTATTTTTGCAGTCGATACGGATTCAAAACAAGGCGCATAAAAGATTAGGTATAGTTTTTATGCACAGTTCAGTGTCTTGGCTTAAACCAAGACAAGCTCAAAAAAGAAAAGGAAAATTGCTATCCACCACAAGAAGATGTTGTTATAGCAGAGAACATGGCAAAGATACGCTTATAATCAATTCTAGATCTAACAGCTAAAAGAATTGTTAAAACTTGCAACTTGAACATACACCCAAATTCAGAATTAATTCTTACTACTAAATGGGGTTTTGATGGTGCATCTAATCAGAGCTTATATAATTAAAAATTTGAAGACCGCTAAAGTTCAGAACTGGAAGATTCCTCGTTATTCATGACAAGTTGTGTACCTCTCGATTTCAAGATGGATAGTAGAACTATGGGAAAATCCTGCACCCGCATCTACGCGATATTGTAGACCGATAAAGTTTGAGTTTACTAAAGAATCACCTGATATGGTTACTCAACAGTTAAAAGAAATGCAAGCCGAAATGGAAAAAATTATTTAGCACGATCTTAATTTGACTATGATAGACGGCAAAATTCGTACCATAATATCTAAAACATCACCTTCATCCACTTGTCCTATTTGTCTTACCAAACCTTCTGAAATGAATAATCTTTTGGATGTTTATGAACAAAAACCTTTAAGGAAAGATATTTACAAGTACGGTCTTTCAACCCTTCATTTGTGGATAAGATTGGAATGTATCTCCATATTGCATACAATATAGATTTCAAGTCATGGTCGGCAAAGGGAGAAAACAAACGTTACAAGAAGAAAGAAAGAACGCAATTCAAAAAACCTTTAGAGATGAGCTTGGAATAATACTGGATGTTGTTAAACAAGAACATGGAACAACAAACGATGGTAACACTGCCAGAACTTTCTTCAGAAATCACGAAGTAACCTCACGAATAACTGGTATAGACAGCAGCCTAATTTATCGGTTTGCAGTTATCCTCCAAATCACTTCATCTGAGAAAAAAATTAATTTCCAAAAGTTTTGTGCTTACTTGAATGTTACTGCAGAGATTTACATATCTTTATACAGCTGGTATTATATGCCCTCAAGTGTTCACATCCTTTTAATACATGGGAGAGACATTTGTAAACATTTTAGTATGATTCCAATTGGGAAATTTAGTCAAAACTTCTCTAGAAAAATTGGCAAAAAATAAATAAATTTGTTAATTTCGTCAGACCCATTAATTTCATCGATTCGACGAAAATACAGTTACGTTGGGGTTTGGAACCTTCGGCAACATGCACTAAAACAGAGTTTTAGAAAATACAGTTGGAATTTTTTTTCACCATATCCAGAAGCGCAGGAATTATTAGATGATATGCATATGAAAGTAGGGGATGAGTATAATGATTCGGATTAACATTATTTAGAGGCCTTTAGATCTGCAATTTTTTTGTTTCTAAATAAACTTATACCACATTCTGTGTAATAATAAATTAAAAATATACTGTAAAAAAATATTTTCGCTCAATTTTATCAATATTCATGATTATTATATCAATACAAACATTCGCTGATTTAAAATCATTGATGTCCATTTTTTTTCAATTTCGTCACACTGTGCGGCGTTACGAATATCTTGGACATTGCTAGATTTTGACAATGATAAATTGAGTGAATGGCTATAACAAGGACATTGAAAGCATTTTTTAAGGATTTTTGAATTTCCGCAACCTCCCCCTTTTGATCAGATAGCATAACACTGCACGTATCTGTACCAATCCCAACGCAGTTCTCAAAAGGCAATCCAATTTTATTTAAAAATTAAACAACTGTTTTTCCCAGAATTTCACCTAGGCCAAAATCGGCTCTTTAGTAAAATCATCATAATTCGATTTATGGCAATCGATAAGTCCTCGCGAAGAACATTTTCATGATCTAGATATCTCACCAAAATTGACATTTGTGATACTTTACTTATGTTGGTTGTTTCATTAAATATAACACTATAAAACTTATTGACTAAAATTTTGGAAAGAATTACATTTAAGATTTCGTCTCCACAACAATTAATTTACTCGTTTTGTACACTAGGACCATTGTATTATACAATGCTAGGGACTTATGTATTTAGTACGGGAAGTTGCAGTTTCAAAATGAGATTTTAATTTTAGGTCATCGCAACACGTCTGAATACGGTGTCAGATAATTTCTCTTAAACTTCCTTCATTTACTTTTGAGACTTCTGACAATTCTGACTCAGTTCTGTAACCCCGAAATGGAATACCCAGTTTTCCCAAAAAAATTATGCTATTAATGATAGGTTTTAATTTTTCCCTGTTCTCTTTAACTTGCACCACTCAGCCACTATCAATTCATTTTTTAATTTCCCTTTTAGGATTATTAAAAGTCGATAAAAAATTCTCCCTAATTAAAACTGAATTTTTATGATATTTATTTGAATTGTGTGATAATGAATATCCATCATTTCCATATAATTTTGAAAATTTGTTTACAGGAAGAGTTACCAAAGATTTAAAGGGAATATTTTTATACATTCCTCCTTCTTTTGCAAATAAAACGCAATATTTGCAGAACAATCCCCCACTTGATTTCGAATAGACCAGCGAATTAAATGATTTAAAATGATTTAAAGAAAGGTAATATTTGTTTTTCTTTTTTGTTTTTTACGTGAACTGAGTATGGATACATAAATTGCCGGTCTGGAACGAAAGAGTGTTTTAATATATCTACTTTCTCCAGGTCGGTAATATTTGTTCGATTGACATACTTTCCAACATCCACATCTATTTCTCCAAATTTTGCGGCTTCAGGTTCAGGTTCATCAACAGCTTGGGGATGAGCGGCTGCAACCTGACTCACAGGACTCGCTGCTTCACTAATACAATCTGTACTTGGCCCCGGTTCATTTACTTCATTTTCTTTTTCTTGGTCTGATTGTTTAGTTTTTTTAAGGAAAATAGAATCCAAGGTGGGCTGATCTTTCCGCTCACTCATTTTCAGCGAACTAAATCAAATATATCGGTACTTTTAAAATAAACTGCTAATTTTTAAAGATCAAAGAATAATGTACTTACATTAATGATTTACGTGGACTCGCGGAAACTACACTTCACGCAAAATAGTTTGGGTTACACTTTTTAACTTTAATTAATTGATAGCAAGTATTAATATTAAAATGAAAAAGTGTAATATGCCTTGGGAATAACTGGGGTTCTGAAACGCTGAGGGAAATACATACGCAACCGGTAGGGTAACGGTGTTAGACTTTTTTTCTAAATTTATGGCTCTTGTGGCGTTTACAGAGTCCATAGTAGTGTACGTTGAATTAGCCTTGTGACATTAGCATTTTACCCAACTTGAGAGGGTGTTCCAAGCTTGTGTCTAAGTATATAATATATGCTCAATGACTACGTCCTCAATGGACTCTTAAAGGATCATTCTTGTTGTCACATCATGCTATTTTAATCCTATATCTGCTTCGGCTTGATTAAGTTGTAATTTTTCCTAACTTGCTTATCTGACGTTAAAACTATGCGATCAGTGAACTTTGAGATAATAGCAATGGATGCTATAATAAAACTGAAATCTTCCTCGATAGCCAGCGTAATAATTATTGAGGACGTCAGTTCTCGTTCTTGGTGTAGAGCGGTTTAGTTCTGTTTGTAGCGTGCTTTTGATGGATCTTTATAACTGTTTTTAATTGATTGCAAACTTCAAGTTTTTGGAAATAGGCAAAAGCCAGGAACATAACTTCCAGTGCACTTTTTCATTAATGGTGTGAATATGCTCTACAACACTGAAATATTTTTTGAAAGGGTTTATATGTAGATTTAGTGCCAATATAGTCCAAAAAATAAAAGTATAAATTGCATAGCATACCGGATGTTCAAACAAAAAAAAATGTTTTTAGAGATTGAGGTGTGTATAGTTATAAATCAATTACAGGATTCTATGTGAACAATCACGATTTTATTATAAGAAAAATAGGAAAACAGATTGTTGACAGATTACAAGTTTGATTATTAATTGATCGTTCTTTTCTTATAATATTTACATATCAGAGAAATTTCGATTTTCGTAAGTAACGGAATTAAATACTTCCAATTTTTTTCTATGACATGTCAAGAAGAATCTTATTTTGCTTTAAGAAAAAAAATAAGGATTCTGTTCCTAATTAGTCTGACCAATCTAAAAGGTTCAAATGTTAGTTTATAGTGACTGCCCGATTAAAAATGTATTTTATGAGATGGTATGTGTTTTGATGAAACTAGGAATAGACAATTTTTATTCTAATAAATAGATATTCCTCTAACGTAAAATAAAACCGTCTGAGTGCTACATACAATTTGCAAATTTTTCTACAATCTGGAAAATATCACTGAACGGTTTGTATACCTGCTATATAAACAACAAGGGAGTGGCCTCTGTGTCTTCAGGAATTTAAACCGATCATTTAGCTGATTTGCTAAATACACATTTTGGGTATGAACGGAATATAACCCATGTTTAATTTATTATAATAATTAACTTATTTAAGTCAAGAAAAAACGATCTCAATACACCTCTTTAAACCCATATTTTTTTTAACTGATTTGTTAGATATACCATTGGCTATGAACCATTTGATTAGTTTCTTTGAAGTAAATTACTTGATAGTTTCTTTGAAGTAAATTACCTTATTGATGCTTTAAAAATCAACATAAAATCGTCGTTCGTATCCCAAGGATTTTAAAACGATCATTTTTTTAACTGATGTGGTAACTAACCCAAAATTTTAATTATTTTGGGTATGAACTGATTGAATTATATCCTTGCATAATTTATTTGTAGAGAAAGAGAGCGTCATCTGTGTTCCCAGGAGTTTAAACCGATCATTTCTTTAGCTGATTTGTTATATACACATTTCGGATATAAACGATATAAACGGCATATAACCCTTGTTTAATTTATTATAATTAATTATATTATATTTTAAAGCAAGGAAAAATGATCTCAATAGTATTAGGAATTTAAACCCACATTTTTTAACTGTTTTGGTATAGATATACTATTTGGTTATGAACGCTTTGAATTAAAACCTTCAATATTTTTTTTGAAGTGAATTACCTTTTTGATGCTTCAGAAATCAACATAAGATCGGCGTTCGTATCCTAAGGATTTTTTTAAATGATCATTTTTTTAACTGATGTGGTAACTAACCCAAAATTTACGTTATTTTGGGTATGAACTGGTTGAATTATATCCTTGTTTAATTTATTTGTAGGGAAAGGGAGCGACATCTGTAATCTCAGGAGTTTAAACCGATCATTGCTTTAGCTGATTTGTTAAATACACATTTCGGATATAAACGGAATATAACCCTTGTTTAATTTATTATAAATTATAACTAATTAATTATATTTTAAAGCAAGTAAAAACGATCTCAATATTATCAGGAATTTAAACCCATATTTTTTTAACTGATTTGGTAGATATACTATTTGGTTATGAACGGTGAATTACCTTTTTGATGCAGAAATCAACAAAAGAACGACGTGCGTGGCCTAAGGATTTTAAACCGATCATTTTTTTAAATGATTTATTTGTAGTGAAAGAGAGCTACATCTGTGTCCTCAGGAGTTTAAACCGATAAGAAAAGCTGATCTGTTAAGTGCATATGAACGGAATATAACCCTTGTTTAATTTATTATAATTAATTGACTATATTTCAAATCAAGAAAAAACGATCTCAATATTATCGGGAATTTACACCCTTATTTTTTTTAACTGATTTGGTAGATATACTATTTGGTTATGAACGCTTTGAATTAAAACCTTGATTAATTTCTTTGAAGTGAATACCTTATTGATGCTTAAGAAATCAACACAAGAACGACGTCCGGGTGCTAAGGATTTTAAACCGATATTTTTTTTAACCGATATGGTAACTAACCCAAAATGAACATTATTTTGGGTATGAACTGACTGAATTATATCCTTATTTAACTTATTTGTAGTGAAAGAGAGCGAAATCTGTGTCCTCAGGAGTTTAGACCAGTCGAAAAAGGGTCAATTTAGGCATTGTAACGGTGTGAATGTTACAAAATCGTGTGATTTTTCCCTTTTACTAGTCGCTTTGTGTTGTCCATACTCTCGCTACCTTACTTCCAAGTACAATCCACCAGAGTCGTGGAATCTGATTCCAAGTTGCTCGATGCGATATCTCGTATGGAGCGCCCCCTTGACAGATGTTCTAATTACTTTAGTAAATATGTTTTTGTAATAATTGTTGAAAGGATCTAAGTGAACGTTGAACTATCTACAGATTCAAATGAAATTAATATGTCTCTATGTTCCGAACTCCTGCCTTTGATATCCATTCAATTTATTTTACACATAATTCCGCTTAACACACAAATGATCGCCTAACCTAATTTAATATCAGTAAAAACCCATGAATGAAAGTGTACGCACACCTGCTAGGTGGCTTCTGGTATTTACGCCAACGTGGATTTATTCACCTAATTCTTAAAACTGCATCTGACTTGTAACTTGTATAATACCAATGAACCTCATTGTTTATGTGGTATAATTACCTCTATGTAGGTACTTCCCAAATTTTCTCGAAATATAATTTACGGGTTTTAATATATTATTATTCATTTACTTGTCGGAACAGTGTTATTTTTAAATTCGTAATATTTACCAACTTAATAAACTTTGTGACGTATAATCGTTTTAATTGGAAAGGCCACTACAAGTAGTGATGACTCTCGAAAGAGCTATTTGACGCGTACTAGAAATTTATCATTTTTAGGTTCTAGTACCAGTAGCTTGCGAACAGAACCCCCCTAGGGGTTATATACTTAATAGTAATAATACTAATAACATAACCATAATAATAAGAAAGTATACAAAAGATGGTTTGTCAATATTTTACTATTAATATGAATTATCCAACCTATATATGGTATATTTAATGTCATTTATCAATTTGTCTGGAACATGGCAGTTTAGAAGCTGTCGTATTATTAAACAAGAAAGTCGGGAAACAGATATAAACTTCAAACTGAATTTCTGTAGATTAATCATGATTAATTAAGTACTCATTTGCGCCATACAGGACTATTACTCTATAGAGGTTGTGTGAACAAGGTGTACGGCTAGGATAGTGCCTAAACGGTAGAGGTATAGAAAAAAGTTCTTTAGCAACGTTGTGTGGTTGACAAAAATCTATGAATTAAAAATAATTTTACATATACAGGGTAAGTCACAAAAAAGTTATAGTAAAATATGTACTTTTTTTAAATAGGACACCCTGTATATTATATCGTTGCTCGACTCGCCAGAGAAAGAGCTTTACTTTGGTATCTAATTTTTTTAAATTTCGGTGTGGCGTTGCCCGTGAGGAATTAATTTTTATATAAAATTTTTTGTATTTCAAAGGGTCCGTTCCAAAGGCCGTAGTTATCTATGGATTCAAGCTAAAGCAGCGAAAGTTTTATCATAGTTAGTCGAAAGTACCTTATAAAATTCCCATTGATAATTTGTAATATTTTTATTCAGGGTACAGAATTCATAAATTTACCAAAATTTAATATGCAATATGTCAACAATTTTAAATGGAACACCCTGTTTTTTATTTCATTAAATTTGTCTATAGAATACCTACATTTTTTTACCGAATATGTCAAATACCTAAACCCTTTACTTTTTAAGATATTTTACTTTCTTTGTAAGCTATGCGTAAAAGCCTCTTGAATTATTTTTTTATCAAGATTACTTAGAAAAAATAATTGAAACATTGTTGATGTGTTGTCAGGGGCCCTCTTTTTAGTCGTTTTAAAAGCCATTTACTGTTGATTGTGTTTTCCTTTGTATCAATTTCATTTTATCAATTTATAGTTTTGTATTACTGAAGTAGTTTTTAAAAATTTCAAATTTTATTATTTTATGATGAATTTTCCACGGGAGGAACTTGTTGACATGATATATGCCTTAGGGGCTGCTGAAAGGAATACCATTTTGGCATCCAGAATGTATGCTCAAGTTTATCCCGAAAGAAAAGAAGACATCCTCAACCACAAGCTTTTCAAAAACTGAAAGACAGGTTCGAAAGAACAGGAAATGTGATGTATGAAAAACATGAACGGGTGAAACCAGTTACATATGACTGCAATAAGATGATGGTAGTTTTAAGTGCAGTTGAGGATCCTTGAAAAAGTACTAGGCAGCTCGCTAAAGAATTACCCTTCAGTGCATCATCAATATCGGGAATGCTTAAAGGTGAATACTTGCACCCTTACCATATTCAATTAATGCAAGAGTTACTGCCACTGGATTACGAAAGAAGAGTTGTTTTTTTGCCAGTGGGCGCAGAATATGACGCAACAGCCTGGATTTTTTAATTTTGGGCTTTTTTTCCGATGAAGCAACTTTTCATAATAACGGCTGAGTTAATAAGCACAATAATTTTCATTATTATGATACCAGCAATTCGTGGCTTACTCGGGAAATTCATCATCAGCACAGATGGTCGCTTAATGTTTGGGCAGGAATTACAGGGAATTACGATATTGGGCCGCATTTTTTTGATGGACATCTTACAGGTGAAATGTATTTGAACTTTTTGCAGGTGCTTGTACAAACGTTACCTGAGTATGTTCGAGATAGGATTTGGTTTCAGCACAACCGACGGGGCACCAGCTGATTATAGCCAAGTAGGGAGAAATTACTTAAATGAACACTTTAATAATCGATGGATAGGTAGAGGTGGTCCGGTATCTTAGCCAGCAAGGTTTCCCGATTTGACCAAATTATTCTTTTTCCTGTGGGGATATGTAAAGGAAAAAGTATATCAAGCGACTCCTACCACAAGTGAAAATATCGTATACCTTTACAAGTTGATACATCTTTATTGGTGGGCAATAATTGGAAGGAACATTGCCTGAGACAGATTCGTTAGAGAATTTAAGCGTTTCAGATTTTAGTGAAAATGTAATTGAAAAGACAAATCTTGATAACACATTAACAAATAATTACTCTGAACAGTCGCAGAAAATGACATAGAATATGTAAGTATATCTTAGTGATAGTGAGAATGCTGAAACTAAAATATGGAAAGTATGCCGTACAAGAACTAGAACACCTAGTTATTTAAAAAATAAATATATATTATTTTTAGATTTTGCTAGCTCTATGGGATTTTGCAAAGTGTGTGTAACAAATATGTGTCTCTGGCTATGGCGTAATTATGATAAACACAAGGCGGAATAATATTGGATCCTATTAAAACACAAATAATTGGGTATCTTTTTTTTCTGAGTCTGTGAATGTATCAGTTGTTTCTTACAGCTCTGGTAGGGTAGTGGTCATTCATGCAAGCGAGTCAGGTTCAATTCCCGTCGGTGACAAAACGTTTTATTTTATTTTTTTTAAGTTATGTTTATTTCTTTTTTACAGTTAGTTCGATCTAACAATAGTCAAGTAGTGATAAGAAGACGGATTGACTTATGTTACGAACGTAAATTAACCATAACATCCAAGGAGCCAAACGCGACCCATTGTAAATATTCGACGGGTCGAAGGTTTCTCATTGACTTAACACGTTTCAAAAAAATTGTACTGCGTGCGAGGGCCATTTTAATGATACATCCGCCAGAACAATATATAACATAATCATTATGTATTACAAAACAATATTTTTCAGCTTCAGTATAATGTTTGGGAAAATATGAATCTGTCACTTTGGCTGGCTGTACTACGAGAAACATTCAAGTTAATTTGCACGTGCAAGAGACCTTACAATATTATATATTACGTTATCTCTTTCTCGGATTTTCATATTTACGCACTGACATTTATTTTTAAATCTTTTAATAGCGTGAAGCCATTACAAAATTCTCGAAAAATATAAGTTTTGCATAATTGCTCTGGTATTTTCCAAATCCCCATCGCAAGTAAAGACCGAGTTAAAAAATATGGTTCATCATTGCTTTAATGATCGTCGTTCTTCTACGACTGGTTGAGGAAATTAATTGAAAATTTACAAAACGATCGAGTGGGGTTAAATCCTGAAATTCTTGATGTATAACAAGAACCGCAAGCCCATCGAAAAAATTTTGGGATCATATGATACACCTTGAAATAGTATAACTTAAGTAGTCCTAAGGGAAATAAAAACTTGAAGCCCTATGTCGTACAACATTTTGGATGATGCATGTGGAAAATGTGGAAAAGTGAAAATCCATAACACGAGTTGGGGTAAATTTGTCAAATATTTTTGTACGGTTTTTTAAAATTTAGTTGATGCTCACAAAACTATGATCAATATACTCTGAACGTCATACAAAAATAATGGAAAAAAGACAATTTTTCATTTTCGGAAAATTGACCTCTGATACAAAAGTAGTGAGATTCTGTACGGCTTAAATTAATTTTCTATATTGAAAAGGATTATATTATTTCACTATGCCGTATAAATTAGTGTAGTTCTGGGGTAGTCAACGAGAAGTCAACCTCCATTCCAGACTGCAGGGGCAAGATCATTTGATTTTGTACGGCATCAGTTCTAAAATATTAATTGACATCTAAAATCTATTAAAAAAGTTGCAATTAATACTAATATAAATATATAAACTGAGGGTACTCAGGTAAGGGTGAAATGTCGATTTTTTGGGGTAAAAACATTTGATACTGTACGGCAATCCATTTTTTAACCAATATAAGTAAGAACTATTACCGTATCAACTAGCCGTACAAAAATATTGGTGATCAATAAAAAAATAAAGTTGTAAAAATACTGATTTTCAACTAAAAAAAATCTAACTTTTTATAAAATGATTAAAATTTTAATATTATCATAATTTTGCTTTCTTTAAGTGTAAAAGAATACAGAAAACTTATTCTGTACGTTTTCAATTTCAGGACTTCCCATCGTGGATACATTTTTTACTAATGTACGGCCTTTGTAAAATATCATTGGCGATAATAAAAAGTCATGAAAGAGCATGATGCCGTACATTTCAGATGGGGCTAAAGATCAGTACAAATAATTCTTAAACGTTTTTTCAAAAAAAAAATAACAAAAAACATCAAAATTTGGAATTCCATGGTAAATTTTTTATAGTGCTCAACTCAATTTTCGGATAATATGTTTTTAAAATTTTGAGTTACGAGAAATGCTATTTTAAAAAATTCCAGAAAAAGGTTATGCCCTTCGTAATTTAGTAGATAATATTGTAAAGAAATTTGCAGCTTTGTATGAACTCTTTTTACTAGTTTTTAATTATATTCTATAATTTAGAATTATTATTATTTATGGTGATTTTCACATGCTTTTAGTGCTCGTTTTAGTGTGATGTGATGAAGTTTAGTATTCAAAAATTTTATTCAGTAAGATCTATACGTCTAAATTTAAGGATATTAGATAAAAGTTTAGAAATTAATTTTTTCTCATACCACGGTCGAAAGTGGCATTTTCGCTCACGGCTCCGAATCAAAAATGAAATTTTCTGCATAGGGTATAAGAAAAAATTAAAAATATATACCATACGCGACTGGTGAGTAAATAAAGATCACCATTTCTTTATTTTCTTTTAATTCGTTTATCTCGAGAAATACTTCCTCAATTTTGAATCATATGGGCTCATATGCAGCTACAATTAAGTTTTTTAAAAGAGAAAAGGATCATAGTAAGCACAAAATTAAATCAGATATTTTTTGTCACTTAAATTTATGAAAAAGTTGGAGTAAAAGAGTGTCTTAATATTAATTGAGTTAATTTTTAGTAGATTATATTTTTCGCGACAAAAAAATAATGAAATATTGATATATTATGATATATTGCATTATTAAAATGTTAATTTCCACTGTCTGAATCTTCACTGTCACTTTCGGTATCAGTGTTCTCTGCCTCTTAATTTGAAACTTCTGAAATTAAAACATATTTTACAGCATTAAAATTTTATTATAGATAAAATTTAATGAAATAATACGTACAATATTTTAAAAAACCCAAAAGTAAAATTCAGTAATTATATAGGTATTAGCAAACATGAAATTTGTACTTCGTATGAAAAAAATCTAATTGATAATGTAATCATGCATGAACGACAAATAATAAATAAAACGCAGCAATTAAAATATCGATTTATAAAATTTTCTATACTTATCGTAGTATTTCAATTAAAAATTTTTAAATATCAAATGGAAATAAAGCTGCATTTTACAAGCAGTGCAACGAAAAACACTTAATGTTTTCCTTTTTATTGCCTTTTTAATTCTGTTGTTAATTAAAAGTCTTAATATAAATTAAAGTACTTTTTGAAATATTATTTTTAGTTTACTTTATTTACCTGTATCTTCATCTATTTCCATATAATTGTCAATAATATCCCTAACATTTCTTCCGTATTTCTCTCCGCCAAACCATTGGTTGGATGGATTTAATACAGAAGAAAATTTTCGGAAAATTCTCCTGCTTTCCACCATTTTTTTTCGGCATTCGGTGTCAAATAAAGTACCACCTAACTGTACTAAAGCCGTACAAAAGATTTTGCCCAAAATTCAATTATGCTCGGAAAAATCAATTTTACATTCCAGACACCTTCTTTTGGTGCTATATCAGGTCCTCCTGACATCTGCTCCACTTAAACTGTACGACATGTTAACAAAAATTATTATTATGTAAAATGCTATTGATATAATCAAATTTTACGTTGATTCAAATCACCACCCCCTAAAAATAATCAAGGGGGTTGATTTCTCGTTTATTACCATAGAGCTACACTAATTTATACGGTTTAGTCAAATAATATATCCTTATCAATTTAGAAATTTATTTTCACAAAAGCCGTACAAAATCGTATTACTTTTGTTTCAGAGGTCAGTTTTCCGAAAATGAAAAATTTTCTTTTTTTCCCCTTGCATTATTTTTGTACGGCGTTCCGAGCATATTGATCACAGTTGTAAGCATCAACTAAATTTCAAAAAGCCGTACAAAAATATTTGACAAATTTACCCCCACTTGGGCTATGGATTTTCACTTTTCCACATGCACCACCCATAATGTACGGCATAGGGCTCAAAGTTTTTATTTTCCTTATATAGGATTACTTTAATTATACTATTTCAAGTCATATTTTTTTGGGGTGGCACAGTGAAATCTAGTCGGGGCTAAAAATATATCTGTTTTGTTTTCTCTTAATAAGGATTTAATTTTAACAATAATATAGATTAATCCCAAAGAAATAAGTACCGTAATCGTAATCAATATTTCAACATATTTATGTTAAAGATACAAATATATTGAAATCTTAAATATTAGAACATTTATATTTCATCAACATTACATAATGTTTTTAATACATAGTATACATTAATAACTATCAATAATAGTATATTAAGATATTAGTTTTAAAAGACCATATTTTATCGCACGAGCACGAAATTAGGAAACGACCCGCTTGCGGGGAGTTTCCTAACGTGCGAGTGCGTTAAATGTTTTTTAAAACGTGTATTTTATAATGTTTTTTCTATTTTGCACGTTTTTTAATGAAAAACATTTACTTATTCAAGTCGCGATCAAAAGTTGGACGGCCATCTTGTCACTTTTGACGTCTGTATTCTAAGGAATCCCATTCAAAACGGTGTCGAAATGTTTGCTAGCGAGATTTGACATTGAACAATTTTGTTAATATCACAGCAACCAGTCAACAAAAGTAGTGTCGAAAAGAGCTTCTTTTCGACTGGATAAGCAAAGTAGTGTCGAATTATTCGACACTACTTTGCTTATCGAAAAGACTTCTTTATGATACCAAAATAGAAAAAATATATTTATTTAGCGTTAAGACTTAATAATATATTATTTTAAACACTGCCCGTTTTGCGACCATATAACACCTATAAAATCGACATAAAATTAAAATATTTGAATCTTGCGTTTTTCTTTAAGTTGATAAGCAACCTTAATATAGTTTTAAAATTAATAACATTGTTATTTTCTTTTTAAGAAATAAAATTGCAAGATTTGCCTATCGGCCTACTTTGAGGTTCAAACAATCTTCTTCCAGATCTGAAAATGAAGATTCAGACTATAATACATACATGCAACATTTCAGCGAGTGTTGCTGCTACAAGTTGGACCGAGTCTCAGGGTAAGTGATTTTAAGAATCTTTCAATCTATGTATTTTCAAATATCTCTTTACATCTACGTTATAGGTCATACGTTTAGAATAGTGTAAATAAGTTAAAACTAAGAAAATCACGTTTATTTACTAGCAAACATACCTTACATTTTTAAACCATTGAATAAAAGTTGATTTTCAAATTGTGCTATTAAAAATTTTTTGATTTATGTTTTG
Organism: Pissodes strobi; assembly: GCA_016904865.1. Classification (NCBI taxonomy): domain Eukaryota; kingdom Metazoa; phylum Arthropoda; class Insecta; order Coleoptera; family Curculionidae; genus Pissodes; species Pissodes strobi. The sequence goes on from MU183756.1 coordinate 231,844, forward strand.
TCAAACATTTTTTCACTTTTATAGCTCCATTATAGAAATATCGTTTTTTTTAGAATAATATAAAATAAGTCAAAACTAAGAAAATCATACAAGTGGAAAAATTCAAACAGCATTTTAATAAGGTGCGTATATTAAAAAATATGGGTTCTGGTACGCATTAAGTATCACCAAAATTCGACTTTTTCTGGTATGTAAACTTACCTTTTATTAAACATGGGTTTGTAAAAAATCGTTAGGGAGAGCGATGTGTGTGGGAAGATGTTGATTGATAAAGTTTCTGAATAGTTGTAGATTAGAATTTGGGGGAAACAGATGTCCAGGGAGTGAGTTACACAGCAATGCAGTGCGCCAGACAAATGAGTCATTGTAACACGATGTTCTAAGTATTTTCAGTTGTGCAACGAACGGGTCCGTTCTTGTAGTCTGTCGTGACTCTCTGACAGGCGTTGCTGGGAGTGAGATGAGGCAGGCCTAATCCTGGGAACATCTGCCGTGAATATATCTGTAAATCACGGATATCTCGGCCACATGTCTGCGGTGTTCCAGAATATCCAGGTCCCGGGTCAACTCCGGATCGCCGATGAGACGCACAGCTCTCTTCTGAATGGAATTCAGCAGCTTTAGGGTGTGCTTAGGTGCGGCACCCCAGATGTGTGAGCAATATTCTAAGCACGGACTTATTTGCGCTTTGTAGAGCAAGAGCAGCTGATGCTGCGGTGTATACAGTTTTTTGTTGCGAAATAGCGTACCACGCTTCTGCGAGGCTGATTTTACGATGTTAGCAACGTGGTCATGCCAGGACATATTGCTGTTGACCGAGACGCCCAGTAGTCCGATTGACGAGGATGAAGGAATAGTAGATCCTGCCATAATGATGTCAGGGTCCGCAGTATTGCCTTTCTTGGTAAACGTGGCCGCTTGGGTTTTTGTTGCATTGAACTGGACCAAGTTTCTGTTGCCCCAAGTTCGAACCCACTCCAGATCTGAATTGCTGTAATCTGCTCCTGTCTGCGGTGATAAGTCTCGGTCGTTGGTAAAGATTTTTCTGATCTAAATTGGGAGACAACAACAACTGTAAACAGGATTAACCTGTTTTATGAAAAGAGTTGAATAAAAGATGGGCAGGTCTTCAGGATAAATGCTTTTAGGAATCTTTCGATTTTAGTATGTTTTTTGTATTTTTTTTTCCAAATTATGTGGCGCCATCAGAGAAATATTGTTCTTTTAGAATATTGCAAAATAAGTCAAAACTAGGAAAAGCGTGAGTGTTGAAACAAATAATAATATTTCGATGAGGTACAGATATTAAAACATATCGGTGCTGGTGCGTATTATAAGCATGACGAGAAATAGACTTTTTATACATTTGCATAAAACTTAAACCGATCGTCATTTTTTTTGACGAATCATAAAATATTTATTAAGTTCTGTAGTATGGTTTAGCCCTCAGAATTGGCCGTAGCTCGAAGTTCGCCTTTTCTTAAAATTTTATGTAATTAAAGGTTTGGTAAGTGACAAATATATCTTAATTTCCACAATTTATAGTGATCTTATAGCAATACATGTTAGCGTCCTCAGAAAATTGTGTATGTGTTTTTTACTAATCCGGTAGCAAAAATGACATTTCTCACCTCAAATGGTTTCGTCCAGCAAATTTTCTTTAAAATTTTATAGTTATCGAGTTATCACCTCTCGGAGTGCCAAAAAGAACGAATTTATATGATCCAATAATCTAACTGCCTCTGTTTTTACTTTATGTATAATTAAATTAACAGTTTTGTTGTATGTTGATAAAATAATGAATGATTATTTTATGATAAAGCGCTTTATAGATATTTTTAGCGTTCCTCCGAAAAGGGAAAAAGAATCATGTATCACTCGACCTCACGTCTAATTTAAGAATTTTGGGGGGTTAGGGGGTTGAAGGGCCGTCATCCAATTTTTCGTAAAAACATTCCCCCTCAATAAATTTCTTGACGGGGAATTTTACAAATCTATCTATTTACGCACATAACGCGGGTGGTAAGTTTTAAAATGAACACCCTGTATATGGAAAAATAATTTTAAGTCTGCGTATGCGTGCCTTAACACAATGCGGCCCGAGTATTTTTTTACATTTTAAGGTTTTTTTCAGTCAATCAATCTGTCTTTAGTTAGAACATCTGACATTATCTGAAAACATCTCAAAAAATATGGACACCACACGTTTTTTGACATATGACATTTAATACGCTGGACAGCAAGTTTATAAAAAAGGAAATACAGAATAAGTTTTGGAAATAAAATAAAAATGCGGCACTTTAACCACATGTTAACTATTATTGCGGAGGTGTATGGTAGTTCCTAAACATGGCAGGATGAAGTCCTACATTACATTTGACACAATGGAACTTGGTTCATTTCCCGTAATTGGCGCAACTTCTATGCGTTTCTTGGTTATCAATGAGATTGCATATTTTTCAAGCAGACCTCCGTCAATATTTATCTGGAACACTGGGTTCAGGGTTAGCTAAATATTCAGGACTAGTCAACACAGCTAAGTCTATGTCTCGAATTAACTCATACAAACCTACTTTGGAATAGCAGTACCTACTTATACAGTGTCCATAAATTCACAATTTCACCACTGAGAAAGAATCAGACGAACGGCCAGTACCATTTCTTTGCCCCCTTACGATTGTTCTATACAGGCCTTTTATTTTATCAAACAGGCCCACTCCCTCTGGTTTTACATGTTTATAACTGATTACTCTTTTCTAAACCACCGTCGGCATGACCATTTGGAAAGGCTTTTAATCTATTCTTCTACATTTGTAGCTACGGTTACTTGGCGGTTGACGTTCCACGTTACTAATGTCCCAGCGCTGTTCTTGTTTGGAGCACATGAATTGATCCTCTAACAGACTTCTTTAAATTTCGCAGAGGAGCTTTCTCCACTTTATCTTCTCGGATTGATCCTACATATATCCATTAAACTCTTAAGCAAAGGTAGTAAGTTAAAAAAAATTCTATATATGGGAAAGTTTGATTTTGTCGAAGTCAATCGAGTGCAGCTGGCAGCTGGATTGTTTTATTTTTATGATTTGAATTAGTGACTTCGAATACAAAATATGAAAGTATTCGATTCCCACAAGGATGGTAGATTTTGGAGGTATAAACCATAAACATATATATTCGGTCACACTTGTTCCCAATGTAACACTGTATTTTTGTTTACAGGACTGCAATATAGGCTAAATTTTAAAAGATAGACTCCGCCTGTTGTGAGGTTCCAAAATTTGAAACTATGTCCTATAGGCTTGCACTTATAAATTGTTTTAAGCTATACGGACCATAGTACATAGTATGGCGCCGTGGCTTCTTCTGGTGAGAAGTGTTTCGAGTTTTCGTCGTGGTTGAAAAATATCTTGAGCCCGTTTGTTAACACGGTCGATAAGTTTCTGTATTTTATAGGGTTTTTCTCTTTACTTATTTTTTTAATTATCGTTGAGATGTGAAACATGATGGATCATTTCAAATTTCAAACCTGTTTCTGGATATACTATTAATAACTAAATAGTTATAGCTATCTGCTTTAGTTTCCCAATAATTTCTTATATTAGTATATCCAAGATAAATATAAGTTTCTCTAGTCGAAATGCTAAAATTGTTCTTCTTTGAGATTCGCGTATTTTCCTGATTCATCGCAAATAAATTGAGCAAACTCCTCATCAAATAATATTTTGAATAAATATACATGTTTTAATTGTTTTGCTTTTATTTCTTCACAAAATGTAGGTAAATAGTTGCTTGCAATTTTTGGTCGATCTTTTCTTGTGTTAAATGTGATTGTTCCCAAATTTCCTTTTGCTTCTTGTAAAGTTCAGGTCTAAATCTTTTTGCCAGTGGCGCGTTATCTTCGGGGTCTGATGATTCCTCAATGATGTAAATAATAAGCTATCGCTGACTGATTCGTATCATTAATCGAAGCAAAACAATGTCGAATGGTTCTCTCAGGATCCCTTTTTCACCTTCGCAATATTGTAAATAATATCTTCATCGCTGTCTGCATCGTCTTGGTCACTATCCGTGCCATCATTAGATGGGTACAGAATAAATTGAATTCCACTAGATATCTTAATTTGTTCCGCCACAGGTGTGTCATCTTCTAACTCCTCCAAAATGTTCAAAAGTTCTTCGGTTCGGAGTCTTTGGGATTACTCGGATCATACAGCTTATAATTGCAATAAAAAGAAGGAAGTATATGTGTACATATTATTTGCCTAACTTATGACTTTTCATAACGGTGTTTGGAATTTTTGTTACTGGAACGATGAAGTTTTCATATTTTGGACAAATAAATATAATATAATAATAATAAAC
>MU183757.1:0-17473 GCA_016904865.1 Pissodes strobi
TCATCTCCTGATGATGCTAACATGGTTAGCGAAACGCGCGTCGAGTGTAAATATTCTGTTTCGGTATTGTGGATAAAACTCTGTTTTAGTGCATGTTGCCGAAGGTTCCAAACCCCAACGTAGTATAAAAAAGTAGATTCGAACTTTGTACTAAGATAGTCTATTAAAAAATATAGGCTCTTTACTGTTTACCAAATGAAAGAACCTGGACGGAAAGAATGCGGGCAAAAAATATCCTCGCATATTTAGATGCTGCCACACTTTTTTCCCAATAATCCTAATTTATTTTCTGTCTAGCTTCCTATAGTGAATTTACATATTTAAATTTCCTACTTGAATACTTAATTTTGTTATTTCCTTAATACTACTGTTTTCCTTAATACTACTGTCTTATATTATTTACTATTTTATTTACACAGGGAAATACGGAATACGCAATAAGTATATTATAATATTTATAATGTTTATATTTTATTGGCCTTCAAGCTATTTAAAATACGCGACAATAGGCAACAATGCGACGTTTACTTGATTTTTAGCGGGGATGCAGTTTAGTGATTGGTCGCAGGATATATTAAATACACTTTGACCCTAGACCAACACCTAATTTTTTTTTACATATTTTAAAATTCCGGCAGCGACTTGCTTTAGCCATTGGCGTGGAAATTGCCGATGCCGAACTATGTGGTTATTTATATTATTTGGTTTGTAGGGTCTGGTGATATATAGGTTTTGTCGATTTTGCAAATTCTCTTTTTTCACTAGAAAGGGGGTGTTCTATATAGTAGTTTAAGCCAAAAAAGTCGGAAGATCCGCTACTTTTGAACCGGAAAAATGCCCTCAAAGTTCGAGTTTTGACACAAATTTTCAGCATCACTTCACAAAAGCACTAGAAATTTAGACAAAACACATCTGAAAATCAATTGTCGGGTGAAAATATTAACTAGGATACATTTGCGTCGAACGAGAGACCTCCGTTTTGTTCCGGTCCTAATTTAAAGCGACTCATAGCCATAGCCCCATTAAACAAAATTAAATTTTACTTGTAGATATCCATCCTCCTTTTTACTGTCAACTGTCACAATAGCCAAACAAAGATTTGGATTTAAGAAGGCACACTGTTGCCAGACGTTTACTGTAGTTTCGTTAGCAAAATTCATTAGAAAAATGGTGCGCTATAAGCGCAGCTTATTCACTACCAGCTAGTCATCTTGCGGCGGCATCCTTTGATTTGGGAAAGTCAATAACCAAGTTTTGCAAATTTTAGAAGAGGGTCATGACTTAATATTGTTTTAAACGCCTGGGCATCTGAATAATACTTTTGACAGTTCGTTTAATTTAAAATATGCTTTTTCTACTAGCGTGCGTAAAGTACTCCCTTTACGCACTCTCTAAGATTCGTAAAATGGGCTTTTTTAATTTGCAGTGCGTAAAATAAATTATTTTACGCACTAGTGCGTAAAGTGAATCTGACATATTTTTTGACATTTAGGGCAATGCGTAAAATAATATATTTTACGCACTAGTGTGTAAAATAATTTATTTCACGCCCTAGTGCGTAAAGTAATTTAATAATATTTTTGTTTTTTCATATATTTTTCGGTAGTAGAAAAAATTTTGTATGCTACTCATGTGTAAAGTACCCTTTTTTTATTCAATTTCAATTACATTTTTTTATCAATATTCCCATTCATAAAAAAAAGGTTCACTTTACACACTTGTTGCATAAATAACTATTTTATCGTCTAAAATCCGTTTAAAAACGATTTTAGAACGCAGAATTGTATAAGAATCCGAAATTTCCGAACCTCTCAGGGCGATAGCCGAGGCTTCGGACGAATCTGTCATGTATATTTGAAGCGAAAATTCATTTTAAATTCAACTGTGGAACTGAACCGCTCAAGGCGCAGTGCTCGACACTCCAACTTTCCGATTTCGATAGAGTTGACTAGCTGGTAGTGAATAAGCTGTGCTATAAGTGTCTCTACTCGTTTTTTATTTAGGTGAATGATTTTTTTATGGCAGTAGCACATCCTATATTGCTCGACGAGCGGTGTATGTGCGAAGATGTTGATTGACACGGTTCTTGAATAGTTAGTTTGGGGAACAGATGTCCTGGGAGCATATTCGCATGTAACAGACAAGATGTCCATTCGGCAATGCCGGTTGTTTCTTCATATGCGACGTGTAGGATAGCATTTAGTCAGATGTCGTGACTATTACATAGAATCAACAAATAAGTCTTAAATTATTTTAACATTTCATGCATAGCCCTCGCTTGCTTCGCTCGCTACGGGGGCTCAACAAACAGAAACTAACCAAGTGCTAACCAAAACTCACCCAAAATAAAAAAAGTAAAAAAAAATTGGGTTAGTTTTGGTTAGCACCTGGTTAGTTTCTATTTGTTGAGCCCCCGTATAGGGAGCGAAGCGAGCGGAGGGCCATGCATGAAGTGTTTAAATAATTGAAGCAGTGGCGGATTTACCCTAAGGCCCGGGCCTAGGGCGGCCAGATTTAGGGGCGGCCCCAATTGTGTCAAAAATAGTATATTACGTACCTAGGCCAGTAAAGTAAAAAATGTCTCAGATCACATGTAATTGTCGACCGAAGCAAAGCTGAGGTCAACAAACATGTGATCTGAGGCTTTCTTATTTACTGGCCAAGGTGTGTATACTATATAAAAGTTGGCAATAAAGTAATTTCATTATATAGTCTATATGGTGGATGCTGAGAAAGGGGCGGCTGATAGCTTGGGGCTTGGGGCCTAGGGCGGCCGAGACTGCAAATCCGTCACTGAATTGAAGACTTATTTGATAATTCTATGTAACAGTCACGACATCCGACTAAATGCTATCGTGCACGTCACATATGAAGAAACGTTTGGCATAGTCGAATGGACATTTTGCTTGTTACATCCGAATATGCGTCCTGGTAGTGAGTTCCACAGTGATGCAGTGCCCCAGACAAAGGAGTTCTTGTAAAGCGATGTTCTAGGTGTTTTCAGTTGTACGACGAACCGGTGCGCCCTTGTCGTCTATCGTGACTGTCTGACAGGCGTTGTCAGGGGCGGGATAAGGCGGGCCAAATCCTGGGAACATCTGCCGTAAAAGTATCTGTAAAACGGGGATTTGTCGGTCACATGTTTGCGGTGTTTCAGACTATCCAGATTCCGGGTCAACTCCGGGTCACCGACGAGACGCACAACTCTCTTCTGAACGGAATCCAGTAGCTTTAGGGTGTGCTCTGGCGTGGCACCCCAGATGTGTGAGCAATATTCTAACCACGTCTTATTTGCGCTTTTGTAAAGCAAGAGCAACTGCTGCGGTGTATACATTTTTTGTTGCGAAATAGCGTACCAAGCTTCTGAGAGGCTGATTTTGCGACGTTAGCAACGTGGTCATGTCAGGATATATTGCTGTTGACCGAGACCCCCAGTAGTCCGATTGAATGAAGATGAAGGGATGGTCGATCCTGCCATAATGATATCATTGCCCGCCGTATGGTAAATGTGGCTGCTTGGATGATTGTTCAATGTGCATTTCATCGGAATAAAAGAGACACTCTTTCGATTACACTATTCCTTTGTATGTACATATTCGTCAAATATTTCACTTCATACATGGCCCTCCGCTCGCTCCGGGGGCGTAACCAAACAGACCTAACCCAAACTAACCCAAGACATTCCGAAATGAGGAAAAACAAACTAAACAATATTTGCATTTTCGACTGACAAATTTAATTTTTTTTTATTTCCGGCATGCCTTAGGTTAGTTTTGTTTGGTTGCGCCCCCGAAGCGAGCGGAGGGTCATGCGTGAAGTGGAATATTAAATATACTTAAATAGTAAACAACACTGCTATTCCCCATAAGAAAATGTGCAACTTTTGGAAATACTGTGCCAGGCCCTCGGTGTCGGTTACTAAAATTTCATTATTTTCACGTTACAATTTCAATATTTTCACGTTACATCTGGGAAAGTCGTAGTAGAAGTTTGCCCTTCTTGGGCAATTTAGGCTCAAAACGCGGATATTTTTTCGGCTCAATAGGACACCCCTTTTCTAGCGAAAAAAAAGAAAATTTGTTAAATCGACACAACCTATATATCATCAGACCCTTAATTTGATGATATCTTTGAAGATTTTTAACCTTTCTTATATTTTTCTGGCATTTGGTGATTATTATAGGTACGCGGTTAACTAATTTTTATATATTTCGGATAACTCTCTTAACTGAACTCTCTAAATTAAAATTTTTATTACATAACAATTCCGAACGTTCTATAAAGAGCGTTTTGGAACATACTTGCTTCAATATTGCCTAACTTTTAATACAAAAATTGAATGGTAGAAAATTTATCTGAATTAGCTACGATAAACACGAGTGGATCGCCGTAGTAAAACATCTGTCAAATTATTTCACATTTGGATCCATGACGTCACTCGATAGTTGGCGGTATTTTGAAAACCGTCGCCGTATAAATACTTAGCATTATAAGATCCTTTACACAAATAGTGCACTATATAAAAATCGGCCATTGGTCGATCCGCATGGCTCTCCGCTCGCTTCGGGGGCTCACGAAAAGGAAACTAACCAGGTGCTAACCCAATCTAACCCAAGACATACCCAAAATCAAGAAAAAAAGCTGTTTAGAAACATAATATGTAAAAAAAAATAAAAAAAAAGCAACGGGGTTCGAACCCGCGTTTTCCAGGTGAGACCCAACGATCTAAACCTCTACACCACTAGAGCTCTTGATAGAAATCGATTGAATCACGCACACATATTGTAATACGAGATGGATCGACCAATAGGAGAGGTCGATTGTTATGGATCCAAATGAGAAATAATTTGACAGATGTTTTACTACGGCGATCCAATACCCGATAAACTGTTTTTTTCCAAATTAAGCGACGTCATCAATGACGTAAATACAAAACCTTCGGGAAACTAACTCTACTTATTACTACAACATATTTATGTAATACATACAACAAATAATATCATAGAATACTATCCTTATTCTAAAAATGAGATATTATTATGTGACATATTTTGTACTATAAGACTGTATTATAAAAAAACTGTAATTAATTTTAACGTCTTAAACTAATCAATAGTATCAATAATAATATGGTAAGACTAACATCGTGCGCCTATGGGAAGGCAAGATTTTTTACGTGCTAGTCCTCTACCCCCTTCAGTCGTTGTTAAGGTTCACTTGCTTGGCGCACTATATTTTAGATCCTAGACTTTTATTGATGTTTATCTACCAAAATCACATTATACCTCCCTTTTGATCTGCCTCATGCTAAACAACTTCATTTGATTTATTCAATTTATTTTAATATTAAAAGAGCTAGTCTGGTAACTTTTTGCTAATTTTTTTGTAGCAAAATTTAAATATCCCTCACACGGTGTTTTGCAAGACTGGCTTGAATGTCAGAACGTGGGTAGGTTTTGCTGCAGAAGTTCACTCTAATACCTGTGCGTATAGTATTGCAAAATATTTCTCTTTGGTTACCTTGATTTTTATCAGATTCTCGTACCAAGCTCATAAGCGGGATCTTAAAAAGAAAATGAAAGATAAATGTCTAATAATGGTAAATTGTACACTTACTCGGTAAATAATATGGAACACATTTGCATTGATTCAATGTGTGATTTGACTGGCACTCCAAATTGCAATTCCTCTGGGTATAAGTACTGAAAGAAAGATAAAAAATATAAAATTTGTAATAAAGAACCAATCAAACTAAAACAGTATGTCCAAGCTAACCACAAAATTAAAATTTAATCAAAAATAACTGACATATTTTGGATTATTAACAGAGACAAACCACGAAGAGACGCTCAACTAAATGATAAAAAAAAGTCCGAAATAATAGATGAGGAAAGAAAGATGCAAACGGTGAAAACAGAGAGCGCGATAGCTTGGGCGGGAGGTTTGAATGTTTTTTGATTCCTTTATTGTTATATTTTAGCCATTCTGATGCGGTGAAGATCTTTCAATTCTATTATGGATTCGCATGACTAATTTTAAAAAAAGTGAGTTTATCCAATGTTCACAAATAGTTTTAGATAAATTTCACACAAATACATAATAAAATTTTAAAAATCTCACCTCATTAAATGGAACTGAGCATCAAAGTCGCTGATGTTGCAGTTTTAAAAAATGCTAAAAATTCATTTATTTTCAAAATTTTGGTTGGCAAAACCTAAAACGAAAAGTTGATCGAAACAGTATTGAAATAATGGCATGTTAATCGAAATGCATACATATTTCATAAAAAGTATATTCATTAATACAAATGAGTCAGTTGAAATTAATAGTCAAATTGTAAATACAAACAATAATAAGCGAATTCAAGATATGCCTACCATATGTACTTACTTAAAATTAAAAATTAATAACCATTAGAAAAAATTCAAACAAACAGTTCATTATACAAATACAAAATTATATTTAACATCTGAGGACGCACATAGTTTTACAAGATAAGGTACAAATCTTCATCTTCTCTTAATCCACAAATAATGCAAGCAGCCTCAGCAGCCATGCTGCTGCTCGTTTTGTCTCTATTAAGTAGTCCATTGATCCACCCGATTACTTACATAAATTAACGTTTCAGCGTTGATTGACAATCAACGGTTTCAGTCACAAGATGAATGAAAAAGTATATCTTTCAAGCAAAAATGTGTGAAATTAACACAAAAAACTGAAGAAACACCAACTAACCCAAACTAACAACAGCCTAAAATGAAAACGTAATGTAGCGTATTAAGCTGTCATAGTCATACTTGTTATTGTCATCTATTATTCAGCTGTTCAGCTTCTAACTCAGAATTCCATGAGTTTGACAAAGACATATATCATTTGTTTTTGCAACGGCGTCGACACGACTTTGGCCACATCTACCAATGAATAAAGAATAGGATCTGAATTCTTTGATATCTACAATCACCTTCGGTGATGCTAGATACAGAGAGAGCTATAGGAAATGCATGAAGTAAAGGAGATGGACAAATTTTCTACTTTACTTAACAGTCTGTTCGTGGTTTGTCTCTGTTATGAAATTGACGCTTCTATATATCTTAGCTCTGTGTATATTTTAAACAAATTTAGAAATTCTTTTTAAGAAAGATTGAATTTGTCAAGAAGTCGATAATACAAACTAAGTAATAATATACCTAAAGTTGTTTTTAGGGTTTTAGCGTTGTTTTTCTCTTTCATTATTTAGCTAGCCTTTAATTAATTTCCTTTTCATTAAAATTACATATAATACTGACTAGAGTCCAGTAAAAACAAAATATATATTTATCATTTTGATTTCCCTAACGACTTAAATTATGTGGCAATTAACAGTCAATAAAGGCTAATCAAAATCACATTTGCTTCTGATAATAAGGATAAAAGAAATTGATGGTCCGTGATTATTTTTCTAATTAGTAGATAGTTTTCGTTTTCTTTTATGGCAAACTTGAATGTTTTTCTTACTGTTACTCTGCGTCTAGCCATAAACAGTTCAAGGGTTACCAGGGTTTCAAAAGAAAAAAAACACATTTCGGATTTTTTTTTTCATTTCAAACGTTATTAAGTGTATCATAATAATCAAGTTTCTTAGATCATTTTTAGGTTATTTTTATAAATATTCTCCATCTGCCAATTTATGCATTCACTTTGATGTTTTGATTTAAGTGTACCTTAATGATTTATAATAATATGTTACATGAATGAATATACAAAGTACCATCGTACCAAAGAAAACAGAAAAACGGGTAAAAGAAGCGATAAACGACAACTAACAATTACTAAGGAACAGATAGATTTAAAAAAGCATGGTTAACAAGGGGAGAAAAAGTCAGACACACGAGGTTATCTGGCATATTGCATCAATTCTGAAGCAAGAGCAACTCAGGAAACGGAGGCTAGAGTTTCTAGGAGCTTGATTTTTGGTAGGTTTACATATTGGTATAGGTCATAGGTCTGAGCTAAACCTAAACTAACCCAAATTAAAATCTTTTTATTTCGCTAGTATTTTACATAATTTTTCAATCCTGTCTCAAGTTGCCTAAACGTTCTACAAATGGAGTTATTCACTACAATTTGAAGTTCGCTTGAAAGTAAGGCCGTTTTAAATTGAATCTCAGTCCGACTGAAAATGACGATATAAACACTTGAGATTAACTTTCCAAGTGGCTTAGAATGTCTGAGTCAAGTCCAAAATATTTTAGGTTTGACTTGAACCAAGAGGCTTTAGATCACGACACAAATACGGATTTAACCATGTTTATCTTCAGAGCAATAAAAAGTTTTATCATCAGCTCATTTATGAATTTCAAATTAAATGGCTAGTTTTTGTTTACAGTTTTATTACTTAGACTTAGCGCCCTTTTTGTCTTTCGTTATTTATCCACCCTTTCATTTATCTATTTTTAATTAAGATTATATATAATATTATTTAGTCCAGTAAGAATACAATATATATTTATTATTTTAATTTCCTTAACGACTTAAATTATCTGGCAATTAACAGTCAATAAGGGTTAATCAAAATCACATTTGCTTCCAATTATAAGAATAGAAGAAATGGATGGTCTGTGATTATTTTTCTAATAAGTAGAATGTTCGAGCCAAGTCCAAAATATTTTAGGTTTGGCTTGAACCAAGACGTTTCAGATCACGATATAGATAAGGATTTAACCATGTCAATCTTTAGAACAATAAAAAAAAATTTCTACTACCGTGCGTAAAATACTCACTTTACGCACTCTCTAAGATTCGTAAAATAGGCCTTTTTAACATGCAGTGCCTAAAGTAAGTTATTTTACGCACTAGTGCTTGAAGTAAATCTGACATATTTTTTGACGTTTAGGGCAGTGCGTAAAATAATTTATTTTACGCACTAGTGCATGAAGTAATTTAATATTATTTCTGTTTTTTAATATATTTTTCGGTAGTGGAAAAAATTTTGTATGCTACTCTTGTGTAGGGTACCCTTTTTTTATTCATGGGATTGTCGCATGAGCCGTAGGATATGATATATCCATTCATAAAAAAAGGGTCACTTTACACACTTGTTGCATAAATAACTCTTATCTCTAGCTCATTTGTGAGTTTCAAATTAGGATGTTAGTTTTCGTATACAATTTTTTTGCTTAGACTGGATTTCAAAATAAGAGGCTTGTTTTTGTCTACAGTTCATTTATTTCGTTTTAATTAAAATTACATATAATATTGTTTAAAGTCCATTAAGAACAAAATATACATTTATCATTTTAATTTCCTTAACACGACTTAAATTATGTGGAAATTAACAGTCAATAAGGGTTAATTATAAGGATAAAAGAAATGGATGGTTCGTAATTATTTTTCTAATTAGTAGATTAGTAGTTTTTGTATTCTAACTTGCATACTTTCCTTACAGTTACTCTGCATTTGACCATAAATAGTTCAAACCAGAGTTCTAAATTGAACAAAAACATATTTGGGAGAAATTTTTATTTCAGCAACAAGGTTATTTCCATAAATATTCTCAATATCCCGATTTTATTCACTCTGATGCTTTGTGTTCCTTGAATGAATGAATATACAAAGTACCATCCTTCCAACGGAAACAAAAAATTAGTAAAGGAAGGGATAAACGACAACAAAAAATTACCAAGAAACAGATAGATTTAAAAAGCACGGTTAATAAAAGGATAAAATGTTAGAGACAACTCACCTCATAGCCATATGAGATTGCTTCAACTATGAAGCAAAAGCCACTCAGAAAACGAAAAGTAGAAGTTTGATTTTTGGTAGGTTTATATATTGGTGTAGGTCGTAGATCTTTAACCACTTGAGATTAGCTTTGCAAGCGCCTTAGAATGTTCGAGTCAAGTCCAAAATATTTTAGATTCGACTTAAACCAAGCGGCTTCAGATCACGACATAAATAAGGATTTAACTATGTCTTACTTCAGAGCAATGAAGAAATAAGAAGTTAATTTTTGCTTACAGTTTTATTACTTAGACATAGAAAATAACACTATGTTGTGAGATTTTTTTTATGGCAGAGACACACACACACTAAAGGGAGATCCTATGGCGCTAGACAAGCGGTGTGTGTGCGAAGATGTTGATTGACACGGTTCTTGAATAGTTGTAGGCTGTAAGTAGGGGGAAACAGATGTCCTGGGAGTGAGTTCCACAGTGATGCAGTGCACCAGACAAAGGAGTCCCTCTAAAGCGATGTTCTAGCTATTTCCAGTTGTACGACGAACTGGTGCGGTCTTGCCATCTGGCGTGACTGTCTGACAGGCGTTGCCAGGGGCGGGATGAGGAGCGCCAAATCCTGGGAGAATGAGATTTAATTACATTCAAGCTCGCTAAGAACGGTCAAAATAAACATAGTAATTGATAAATAAATGCATGCATGGGCTCTGATATTTTTGTTAAAAAATGTGCGTAAAATAGAAAATCCTGTGTATTTTAGACTCATTAAACTATTTTGTTTCACTTTTTAAAAATATCTTTTTAGTGTTTTCAGTCTGCTAGTACTCGAGACACTGATGTGTTGTGCAAAGATATCCTATATCGACATCATCGACATGAAAATCTAATGCCACCTTAGGCCGCGACTTGCCTGAATATAGGCACTCACTTATTTGGAATTGGTTGCCTATATTCTGGCGTTAGAAAGAACCTAATCACTGCGCACGGTTATGATGTCACATCCGCTTGCACATTTTCGTCCCATTTGCCGGGATTTACCCTCATATCGCCGCGTAAGATGTTTACACATAAAAAAATCTAGCGATGAGCGAGACTGGTCTTGGTCAGAGTTTTGCAAAAAAAATCGAGACCAAGACCAAGACCAGCTCCAGGTCTGCAAGACCAAGACCAAGACCGAGCAGTGCAAGACTTACGCAAGACCAACACCTAGCATGCAAGAGTCTTGCGTTTTTTTTCGCAATTTTTATTTGTTGACATATTGCCCTTAATTCTGGGATCGAAATTATTGGGTGAAAATATGGAGAAAAAGCTTCCTATAAACATTTGTCAAAAATCATTTTGTTTGTGAGGTACATGCAGGGAAAGTTAGACCGTATTCACTATTTGCCACGCCGTATTGTATATAAATGAATAAGAACGTATTCAAGTAAAAAGAGAAGTCAAATTTTTAAGGAAAATTGTAGGTACTCATAATTACAAAAAACTAATTTTGATTCTAAATCAATTATACAAAAGTCAATACATTTCTCCACGCGTTCCTGTATATAGACCGGGAGATAATGACCGATTTTTGGACGTGATTTTGGCCAGTAAGCCCTTTTGAGGCTATAATAATACGCATATTCTGATGTTATAAAGTGATAAATTGAAGCATCATTCTGAGTACTTTTACTTAAAGAATACTAGTTAAAATTTGTCGCTGTGGTACTTAATATTGAAAAACCAAAATTTTCATAGTGACAAATACTATCCCTTTCTTTAAACCTTCATTTACTTTAAAGGACATAAAATACTTTTTTGTAAATTATCTTTGTAAAAATACTTGCAAGAGACTTGGATCAAGACCAAGACCAAGACTGGACCCTGCAAGACCAAGACCAAGACCATTTATTAGACTGCAAGACCAAGACCACATATGCAAGACCAAGACCAAGGCGAAGACTAACTCGGCCTTGGTCTTGTATTTGCTCATCACTAAAATAGGCTGTTACCCGGAGAAAATCTTCAAAACTGCCCAAAAGATGGGTCAAATTTTGGTGAAAATTAAAAGATATGCAAAAAATGCAAAAAAATTAATAGTATCTGATTTTTTAAAATAAAATCACCTAACAAAAATTCACGAAAAATTTTGCAAATTTTAAATAATTTTTGTTAGTATAATTCCTCCTTGCATACTCAGTAATTTTTTATTAAAACCCCTAAATAAACAACTTTTTTCTTCAAACGTCCGTAAATCCGTCATTACTCGACTGTGTAGGCGGCCGTCAAGTTTCATTTTTCCTCCGCCGGAGCTTTACTTTTCACTTTCCGCCGGCGGAGGTAAAAGTGTTGTCATAGCAACATAGATACAATACAAACAGACAACAAAATAAGCGTCAACAACTCAAGATTTATTAAACTACAATTTGTATTTATCACTCAATTTGTGACTGCATTTCTAAAAATCACTAATTTAGGAACAAATTGGTTATTATATAATCGAACTTACTCAATAACTGCTTATCAATACGGAATTAAAACGCAATCGGAGACGCCATCTTAAAAAAATAATTATTGTTGACAGTGTCCACTGACAGCTTTATGTTAAATTCATCGACACCGGTCCAAGCAAGGCCACCTACGACCGTGGTCTAAGCCGCCTTGCGAACCCATTTATCTTTAATAATAATTAGATATTATTACTATTAAAAAGAGATGTTTTTGCATTAATTTGTCGACATTTGAAGAAAAAACAGCATATTTTATTTGGAGGAAAAGTTACTTTTCATGGCTTGCTCTCTATTACCAGCCTCACTCCGTTCGGCTGTTAAACACGAGCGCGCCATGAAAAGTATCACTTTTCCTCCATATAAAATAATATACTATTATTGCTTAAGTAGAAATTTTATCTTTCTGAAAACATCTAATCAAATCTATATAAAAGTATATATATAATTTTATCCTATTTGTAAAATTTTGCCTGTTTTTTTTTAAATTTGGGTAAAAATACATATAGGATAAAATTAATCGACTAAATAGATATTATAAAAAGAAATTTATAACATCTATTTTTAAGAAAAATTAAAATAACTATCATACCTTAGATATTTCAAACTATTACCTTTTTGGTCACTCAATAATTTTAATTATATAATGGGATTTAAAGTAAATATATTTCAATAATTATTATTTTAATAAATTTATAAATTTCATTTATATGAAGACTTTATATTATATTAAATGAAATTATTTTTTTTTTCAATATTAAAGACTACTATATTTGTTGGTGTAAGGGATGAAGGCGAAAAGACCGAGATGCCAACTCAAATGTCAACCTCACCTGATCGCGTGATGACTTAGTCATCCGGTGCACCCTGCTGGAAAACAGACGTGGCTCTGGCGACCGAGTCATGGCGGTATAACCATTCAAATGAGAATTAAGGAAATGTAATTCTCTAGCTCACTCGCCAATATGCATAGCAAGCGCGGCGTTTTAACTACCAAATCTTCCTAAAATTTAAAATTTCTATACGATATGCTGAGCTTTAAAACGTCAAAGAGCTCAGAGCTCACAATCTCACACTGTGACAACAGTCTGCACCAAGGTTCTTGGGGGAGGGGGGGGGGGGCAAATTCAGTTAAAGATAGGAATAGGAAATCATTATACATCGACACATACAAGATCCGGACAATGAGAACAGAAGAACACCTAGCCGAATTAGAAGAAGAACTTGAAAATATTAAATGGAACATCCTAGGACTATGCGAAACCCGCCTACCAGGAGAAAAACTTACTGCTCTGAAACTTGGCCACAATTTGTACCAAAATAACTCCGATTCAAATCACCATCTCGGTGGAGTGGCCTTCCTAACAAAAAAAAACATTAAATACCTAATCACAAAGTACCAAGCTATATCTGACCGCGTTGTATATATCATCATAAAATTGAATTAAAGATATAACCTACAAGTAACTCATGCGTACGCTTCAACAAGCTCTTCAGAAAGTGTTCGAGGATATATCGAAAGCACACAAAATGGAAAACTCGAAATTTGTCGTGGTTACTGGTGACTTTCATGCAAAAATCGGACATAAAATGTCAGGAGACCCCAAAACCATAGGGGAGTTTGGTTTGGGCAACCGAAACGAGAGAGGTGTTATGCTACTAAATTTTCTATTAAAGGAGGGAATGTACTGCCTGAACACCTTTTTCAAGAAACCAATAAAGCAACAATTGACCTGGAGAAGCCGCGATGGTACTACTAAAAAGCAAATAGACTATACAGCTTCAAACTACAGATCCCCATGCAATGACGTATCAGTGCTGAATACAATCTACAAAGGCAGCGATCATAGATGATGTGTTCGAGCACACTTTAAATTTGATCTCCAAAAGAAAAGGGAACCGCGCAAGAGTTGCAGATGAACAATAATAAGTACCAAAGAGAAATAGAAAGGCGACTTCAACCTACCCACTTATACAATGAGCTAAACACATCTGGTCTATAGATGGCAGAGAGCTTAAAAACAAAAGCGTGAAAAAGATATGCTCCACGAAAAGAACGCCAGCCAACAATAAACTAACTCCACAAACACTAAATCTCATGGACCAACGAAGGAACACATTACGGCAAACAGACGTATACAAGGAACTGAACAAAATGGTCAAGAAACATATAAGGAAAGACATAAGGACACACAAGACACAAATAATTAATAACACCATAGATCAAAATTCTCAAAGGGCAAAACACAACTTATCAAAATAAAGGATGAAAACGGCGTAACGGTAACAGACAAAAAAGAAGTAGCTAGAGTAATAGAGAACTTTTATGCAATCCTATATTCGTCCACAAGGGAAGACCTAGGAATAAGGACTCAAGTAATGAACATTGGATCTAAAGAAATGCTTGATATAACGGAAATCGAGGCAGCACTAAAGCAAATGAAGAATGGTAGATGCCCAGGAGAAGACAGGATCACAGCTGAAATGCTCAAATTAGGAGGGAACATGCTAAAACAATATATCAGAATCCTCTCCTCAGGAAGGTCAAGTACCGGAATACTTGCTAGAAGCAGAAGTCATTCTACTTTTTAAAAAGGGTGACTCGGCCGATATAGAAAACTATAGACCAATCAGTTTACTATCCCACTTATACAAGCTCTTCACAAGGATAATTACTAACCGATTCGACTTCTACGAACCTGTAGAACAGGCTGGTTTTCGCAAAGGGTATGGAACAATGGACCACTTACAGACAATTCGAGCCCTGATAGAGAAAAAACCAGAGTATAATATCCCAATCCATGTGGATTTTGTTGATTTCCAGAAAGCATTCGATTCGATCGAGATATGGCGAATAATCATGTCCATGGACAATGCTCAAATCGATTCCAGATACACAACACTCATCAGGAATATATATCAGAATGCATCCTTCCATATAAAAATCGACTAAGGAATGACAACAAATAATATTAAATTTAAACGTGGAGTAAGACAGGGTGATACAATTTCACCGAAGCTGTCCATCCTCGCACTGGAAGGTGTTTTTAAGAGGCATCCGCGGGGGAAAACGGAATCAAGATCGATGGATCATACCTGAGCCATCTTAGCTTTGCTGATGACATTGTGCTTATATCGGAAGATATAGCTGAGATCGAGTCAATGCTCCAGGAATTGAATCAGGAGTCAGGGAGAGTTGGTCTAAAAATGAATTATTCAAAAACAAAAATAATTGCCTCAGGAAACTTTCAAATACCCGTAGACAACGTTATTATTCAAGGAGTTGATGAATACAACTACCTAGGCCACACCATCAAACTTGGAACAGACAACCGAGAAAGTGAGATTAAGAGACGCGTCCAACTCTCTTGGGCAGCATTTGGAATGAGAGACAACACAATTCCCATCAATTCAAAACGAAAAGTGTATGTATGTATGTGTATGTATCCTGACAGTATCGACTTATGGACTTGAGACAGTTGCTCTAACGCAAGTTAATGCGAAAAAGCTACGAGTAATGCAAAGAGGAATGGAGAGGTCGATGCTTGGAATATCTCTCAGAGATAAAATTAGGAATAAAGAGATTCGTAGAAGAACGGGCGTTAAATACACAGTGAAAAGAATTGCGGAACTGAAATGGCAATGGACGGGTCACATCGTAAGACAGAAGGATGGGAGATGGATCATGCAGTGGCGACCCAGGGAAACGAAAAAGAGTGTCGGTAGACCCCCACCCCTGCAATGGATGCCGGTAATCGATGGTATCAGGTGGCTCAGAACAGATGGGAGTGGAAAATGTTAGGAAAGGCCTATGTCCAAAAGTGGGCAAATGAGTGCTGACAAAGAAGAAGAAAAATAAGACTATATTTGTATCTCCAAAGATAAAAGCTGCAAGGATGCTTCAAATATGCCAAAACGTCCTATACATAAGCAAAGTTTCACAGCCAAATGTCGATATTTGCTTTGATAAAAAGCCATGAAAAGTGAAATTTCAAATTTTAATAACGTCTCTTTGAAGAATTTTTTAAAATATAAAGGTTGGTATTAATTATTGATTTTATGTGATCATTCCTTGTTCAATTTTCAGGCAAAAAGTTTATGGATGGATCTTCGTATTCAAGATATAGGGTATTGAAGTTTTCTAAAAAATTAAATATTTAGTGTACGTCTTTGTCGCACGCGCATAAATCTCGCAAAATGAGCTGAAACCGAGTTTTGCAATTGTAAGTGGGACAAAGACGCGTTTACCGCACGTATTATACTTATCATGTATTTATAAACAAATCTAAATGGATTCAGTTTTGATTTTCACTGTAGAACTAAGCATACCATGCGAATATATTCACTCGAATGTACGGAAATGAGTGTTGTGAAAATGAGATTGTCAAGCTGCTTTTCCTCGGGCGTGGGAAAAGTGCACATTTCGGTATGCCATTTAGTATGGAAAGTAGCATTTTCACGTAATAAGTGCACACTAATTTTCCACAATAAAATCCGCGAGCGTAACTTTCATTCAATTTGCTTTGAGCAATACTCAAACTATAATAATTATTAAATAGTATATTACATAACAAGTGTTGAAAGTACTAGTTTTCAAAGAAGGAAGTGTTTAGCACAAGGCGTTACTCAT
Organism: Pissodes strobi; assembly: GCA_016904865.1. Classification (NCBI taxonomy): domain Eukaryota; kingdom Metazoa; phylum Arthropoda; class Insecta; order Coleoptera; family Curculionidae; genus Pissodes; species Pissodes strobi. Next base: position 16,830 of record MU183757.1, read on the forward strand.
GTGAAAGTACGCTTTCATGCTAGCGTGTTCTAATCAACTTTTTAACACTAGCGTTGAAAAGTATTTATCGTGTAATTTTTATTTGACAAGTCGAATTGTCAAATCAAATAGGCTGTCTCAACTAAACTAAACTAACCCAACCGGACTCTCTCTGCCCTCATCTATTCGAATAGAGTAGTGTTAAAAATTCATTTCAACACTACTTAAGTAAAAAAAAAAAAAAATCAATACGCGTGTGTAAGACAGTTTCTAGCCAAGCTAACGTTGCTTTTCTCCATTTTCATAAGTGGTCGTAAGAAAACACTTTTCAACACGAGTGTAATATTAGGCACTGTCTAGCCAAATACAACTTTAGGAACTTCTCAGGTAATGTAGACCATTTTTCCTACGACCAATTATGAAAATTACCCAAAAAGCACTCTTTAGATTCTTAGCAAAACGATTAATATCACACGCGTGTTGAAATCATATATTCAACACTAGTGTTGAAAAGTGCTTATCAGTCATCCTCATATATCAGATCGAAATAGCAAATCAAATATGCTGTCTGATTGACATCATCTGTCATCTGTTCACACAAATTTGTGTTGAAAATACTGTCACGACTAACAACCATCCGAACGTTTTTGTGCTACCCTATAGAA
>MU183757.1:22473-37320 GCA_016904865.1 Pissodes strobi
ATAGCAAAGTTGTAATTCTGTTAAGAACCCACGGGAAAAACGTAACAATACTTTCAACAGGCGTGTTGAAAAATATTTAAACACGCTTTTGATACAAGGCATTTTCTAGTCAAGTAAACTTTTTTTTCATATTGTTATAAGTGGTCGTAGGAAACGAGTGTGCGGAAAAAGCGTAGTTTTTCTCACGCATTTTAGGACTGAAAGTTTAAGGCACTGAATGCGGAAAATTCCGGTTTATCGCACTTAGTGGAAAATACGCGGGGAGAAGTGCCTTTTTCTCCCTTAAAACATGTGCACCTAACAGTTGTGGAAAGCATTTCTTTCGTACTTCATTGTTAACCGATTTCCGCTATGGATAGTTCGTTCAATTGCAATCGCGTGCGAAAAAGTACTACTTTCAGCACTCATGAGGTATATAGTATGTCTCACTTTTCATGACTTCCATATTGTCACGTAATTTGTACCTCTTTTACTGTTACGACCCGTATGCCGTGACGCCACGCCTTGGTTGGCGTGCGGGATCGATCTTCGTCAGGTTAGAAGAGATGGTAACGAAAGCACTTTAGTTGAAAACAATAATAACGTCTATTGGTCAAAGACTTTATGAGAAAACAAAAACAATGTGTAGTGTAGGCTGATATAAACTTAGTAGTTTATGCATTTTAGTAGTTCACAATAGCATTGTTTATATAAAGGAAATAATGACAATATTATAGCTCCGTTAATAGTACTACGATTTTTTATAAAATCATGTGTTTATGGCGCAATACGGTAATATAATTTCCAGTAGTGACGTTCGTGGCTGTAGTAAAAATAGGAAATTTGTCTCAGAAAATACCAAAAACAAGATCGATTGGAATTTTGTTGTCAAAAATTCAGGTAAGAACATTGTTAATTTTACCGAAATCCATCAGAAGTATATGGCTTTAAGAAAGGCTGAGATCCTTCATTGGAGATCTTTCCTTCGTTATCAAAGCAATCAATGTATTACGCAGACAAAATTTTTGATTTAGGTGACGTAAAAGCATTCCAAATTGCTGTTTCTTTAGGAAACATTTCCAGACAAGCTTTTGAATAAGTCTCTGGGGCTTACAAGTGATGAAATAAATCGACCATTAATTAAATTTAAGATTGTAAATTGTAAATTTTACAAATTCATCAACATCCATCTGAATATAAATAAGGGAACAAAATTTGGGACCCTTTTCTTAATTATGTGTAGCTAGCATGTATTTTATTCCCTTGGGATTAAATAAACCTTTTTTTTCTATGCTTGGAGGGATTAAAGGATACCTACACTTTAGGCCCGGAAGTACAAAAAAATATTATTTTAAGGCTTGACAAGATCAATCATGAAATTTGTTTGAATAAATGAGACCAAAATAATAATAATACTTTACACTTCACATTGTTTTATTTATTTATAAGTGATTTAATTGCGTTACAATCATATTTTCGTGATTTTTTGAACAATTTCCTAAAACATATTTCCTAAAAAATATTAATATATTAATAATCATGTGAATATTATTTATTCTTACATTGATACTTCTAAATGATTAAATAATGTCGTGTCTTGTCTATATATGTGCGATTTCGGTATCGTTAAAAACAACTCGTGGATACATTGTGTTTTCATAACCAGTATCCTTAGATAATTTCCCGGTAATTTTTCGAAGTTTTGCGAATCTCTTTTCCTTCTTTTTTCTTCTGGCATACCCGCAGAGCAATCGCAAAGATATGAAGTACAATAACTCGATCACAGATAGAAAACTTATTCCCAAACATAGGCTAAGGATTCCACCAAAATTAGCTGAAAAAATCATATCAATAGTAATCGCGAGACAAATTTAGCTCTCGGACTTCGATTTTCTTTGCATGCTCACTGAAACTTTGATTAATAAGTGCAATGGAAAACCGACAAGCCAATTTCATTCATACTTACTTATAACTATCGTTACTAATAAACATGAGAGCATAAAGGATAAATTAATAATTAGAAATTTAAAATAGGGTGGACCGGGGTAAATGTGGCTACCTGGTTCCACAGGTATTTAAAAAAGACTGTGCATTTTGCAAACGTTTTCTAAAAGTAAGTATATTGGTGGTTCAAATTAAGCACAGATAGAGCAACCAAATTCATTTGTTGCTTCTATAATAGGTCACCTCGCGAACACCATTATAAACGGCTCTTCTCAAATTGATTTTCTGCAGATCAACTATCTAATCTCTCTAAAAATTGTCATAGTGGTAGTAGTCATCGATTTGTTGAAGCACTCCAACAAAAACGACGATGAAGGACGAGAAGCTGAGACTTTTGCTATAAGTCACGGACTTACTCACCTTGTCAACGAACCTACCAGGATCTCTGAGCGTCAAAAAGACTTTGCTAGCCTCCTGGATCTACTCTTAACAACTAATCCAGACTTCTACACCGTAACTCTCCAACCTTCGTTGAGCTCATCAGACCACAATCTTATCTCCTCAACATGTGAACTTGCTATCAAAATATAGAAGCTATAGGTGCCGCAAGAGGTCTGGCACTACAAATCTGCAACGTGGAGGGATCTTCGTGATTTCATTTTTCTTTTTCTTGAAGAGATGTCTGCTTTTGGAATCAAAACACGTGCAAATCTGCTGATGAGATAACTCAAGTTATCCTAGCTGGTATTGAAGCTTTCATCCCCTCTTATATGAAACGTATCTCAAACAGTAAACCATGGTTTGGGAAAAATGCGCAAGAGCAGTCAATGCTAAAAATGCGCAAATGGCACCGTTATCCGACAGCCGAAAATCGACTAGAAACCAATGTAAGCGGATCGAAGCATCCGAGTTGGTATTTCCTTAAAATTTCTGGAATCGGCAGGCATCATAAGCGATTGCCAGCAAAGATCAACAGGAGATGCTACCTGTGGACCAAAGCCATCGAAAGCTACGGCGAATCTCGTGCAGTGGCTCTCGACATATCCAAAGCACTTGATAGGGTGTGGCATGACGGATTGTTAAGCAAATTGACAGCATACTGACAACCACCAGCACTGCTTCTATGGCTTTCTAATTTCTTAGAGGATCGAAGCATCCGAGTTGGTATTGATAGACATCTCTCGGAGGAATTTAAAATCAATGCCCGAGTTTCTCAAGGGTGTATATTATCTCCCACAATGTTCCTGCTCTATATGAACGATCTCTTAGACAGGACAAACAATTCTATTTACCACTTATATCCTCATTCAAGTCGCGGACTCCAATGACCGAAGTGCTCGTTCCCAACGCTAGCGAGAAAATCAGATTGTTGCCATCAATGAGGATATGAACGCCATCGTGGAATAGGGTGAGGGAAATAATGTCCAGTTTAACGCAGGGAAGACTCAAGCAGGTGTCTTCTCAAAAAAAAAACAAACACCGCAGGACGACTTTTATCAATTGCTGGGCATCAACGTAGAAAACAACATGTTTTGGGACAATCACTTCACCAAAATCCCCAAGGCTGCAGCACAAAAGCTAGGAGAATTCTATAGAGTAAGAAAGTTTAATACATCTCATCAGCTCTTACTGATCTATAAGACCCAGACAAGACCATCTCTGGAATACTATTTCCATGTGTGGAGATCGGCACCCAAACATCTGCTTTAAGATATTGGACTCCATAAAGAAAAGAGCAGTCCGTCTTGTGGATGACCTAAAGTTGACCAAAGACCTTGATAGTCTTGAACATCGAAGAAAGGTGGTGGATATATCTCTTTACTATCGATGCTATGACGGAAGATGTTAGAACGAGCTTGCACTTATGATTCCGCCCAGAGCTGTGCCAAAAAGAAAACTCGTCATGCACAAGCTGCTCATCATCATACGATTCAGTTGCGAACAACTAGGACGCCGCTGTTGCGAGACTCCTTTGTCGGGAGGGCTGCCTCGCTTTGGAATGGACTTTCGAGTAACGTCTTTCCTGAAAACTGCAACCTACAGCGCTTCAAGTCCAACGACCACCGGCTTTTCGCTCACGCACCGTTGAGTGGTATAGGATTTTCCTTTTCTGTGTGTGCCGAATATAGAAAACACAATCTCTGGTCTGGAATTGCTTTTTTAAAAAAACGTGCTTGGGTACGACTTTTACGGCAGGAATTTGGCAGGCTATCATAGGAAACAAAAACTTGTTCGTCATTCGTCAGGATATCTTGAATGACTTCTATAATTTTTCTACCCTACGTTCTCATAATATTCAGGAAAATAAACGCTTTTTCAAGTCTTGTGAATTTTTTACTACCTTTATTCCATAATTATGTTTTCTGGTGAAACCATTTGAACCACGCTGCTCATTATGACTATCGGAGCCACTGCTAATTTCCCACACCTTACATTCTTTATTTCTATGGAGCCTGTAGCAATCTTGATATTTTGCAATTATGTTTAGAACTTGCTATGGAATATTAAGTAGGTACTTTTATTCTTGGCTTATGTGCTTCCATATGATTTAACTCGCCTTCATCGTCAGATTTGCTACTTGTGACTAGTCTTTTTTCATTTAATGTTTTCTTGTTTTGATAGTTTTTGAAACGTGCGTATTTTTTCCATCGTTTTCTCGGCATTGTTTTATCTTCCCGCGCTTTCTTTTTATTTCAAAGGATCTCCTGTGCGACTGATGGTCCATTTAATTTCAAATTTTGCAATGCTACATTAAACTTTTGCAATCATCCTTTCTTTCTATGCTTCAAGTTTACTTGCTGGTAAAACATGCTCGACTTTTCTTGAAACTACTGGAAATTGACCCTCACATTGCCCAACAAATCTATAGCTTGAAAACCTTCCTTCATGTTTCCAGGCCAAGCCTTTTCAATAAGCTTTCCTAAGTCTCGTTTAGTCAAAGGTGAGCCGTACTTTTTTCTTTGCCACTTAATCAAAACATTATTGTAATGATCTTTATGGCTCTTAAAAAAAATTTGTCGAGTGGTTGTAATTTACTTGTTATGTGCGCTGGTAGTGTTAAAAAACCGATTGTACATGTCTGAAAATCTCGAGTAGATTCGAATTATATTATATTAATAATCCAGGCCGCTGTGTTATATCCCAATACATGGCAATCGTATGGCCATTAAATTTTCGCATAAACCCACCCCGCGCCATCTCTTATCACATCGGTTATTAACTTTACGCCTAAGAAGCTGCCTACATTTAATTTGGAAGCAGGATGGCTTCGAGCAATCACATACAGAGCACAGAGCACCTTATAGGGTCAGCGGGCTTTTAAATAATTAATGTGCAAGCAGAACAGATCCGGCCCCAATCACAAACATTGCTTCCCATAACGGCCACCGGCAGTTTAATCTTGAACCTATTTCCAGATACGCCCATATAGCTATGAAACCCTTACATTACGATCTATGGAAATCAATCTACTGAAAAACTACTAAGCAGATTTCACCAATGTTAGTATCAAATTTCATATTTTGTATTTAGGAAATTCTTATCCAACATCGCTCTATTTTCGTTATTTAGCCTATACAGAAGTGCAGTTCAGGAGTGGGTGTAAGTTTCGACGCCAAGGGGGGGGTACCCCCCCCCCCCCCCCCTTCTATTTATGGTTCATTTTCGCTTAAGCCTCGCCTCGGATAGCAACGGTTTCCGTGGCTCACGTTACCGTTAATTTCTCTCCCTCGTTTGCATCCAAAAGATTGCAAATTCATTCTCTAATAAAGTCTAGTAAAAGTAGTGTTACTTAATTCTAGGGAAAAGGTTGAACCACACTCTTTCCATAATCTGCGCATTGAGTCGTAAAATGTTAACTAATTTTTGTATTCCTGCCCACAATTCTTCTTCGGGGTTTATAAGTCTTTAAGAGTTCCCCATAATAGACAATCTATATCGGCAATATAGGCAATCCGGTGAGCGTGTGGCCAATATACAGGGCCCTTTGTAATGTGCATCGATTTCTCATCCTAAAAGACCACCTCCAAGTATCAAATTTCGTTCAAATTATGCTATTATTACAAAAAAGCTTTTAAAATAATAATTTTAACATCCTCTATTTCGGAAACTATCAGCGAATTTTTGGAATAATGTAAATTGGGTTAGATCCTCAGAATTTAGCCTCGCGAACTTCTACTAATATTTTGTACAGACCCTTTAGAGCCACTCTGTATATCAGCATTTTATTTTTCTTGAAACATAACAAAAACTAGTAAACAAATAGTAATTTGTTTACTAGTTTTTGTAGTAGTAGTAGTAGTAGTAGTAGTAGTAGTAGTAGTAGAAAGTGTTTCATAGTTGTACGACGCGTCGGTTGGGTGCGCTCTTGCCGTCTGTCGTGACTGTCTGACAGGCGTTGCTGGGGCCGGAATGATGCAGACCAAATCCTGGGAAAATTTGCCGTGAAAATATCTGTTAAACGGGGATATCTCGGCCATATATGTACGCTGATTCCAGACTACGTAACGGAATATAAGCTTATTCCGCTCCACTAAATTCCGTTCAATTACGAATGATTTTCGATGTTTGAGATTTGAGTCGCCAGTGACATCTATTAGCGAATGGGTTTATATCGTGCAAGTAATTATTTAGAAGCACAAGTACGCTGTTTTATACCTACAATTTGTGGATTTATTTCACTGTAGGTTACTATATTTAATAGTGACATCTATTCGCGAATGGGTTTATTTCGTGTGGTTGGTAATTTGGGAGCGCAGTACGCTATTTTCGCAGTTCGCATTGTCTCTAGGAACTCTGGCGCCCAAACAAATTTCAGCTAATAAAAGAGACAACCCACGTCCTAAGGAAAATAAAAACGAGTCTCATGCATTTAATCAACTACTAATTATCACTACAAATTGACGCCCAACTGATCAATTTCATCACAACTATCCAGAGCCGGAAAAATCCTGGGTCACCGACGAGACGCATAGCTCTATTCTCAGATGTTGAGCAAGAGCAGCTGCTGCGGAGTTATACAGTTTTTTATTGTGAAATAGCGCACCAAACTTCTGCGAGACTGATTTTGCGATGTTAGCGACGTGGTCATGCCAGGAGATATTGCTGTTGACCGAGACACCCAGTAGTTCGATTGACGAGGATGAAGGAATGGCCGATCCTGCCATAATGATGTCAGGCCCCGCCGTATTGGCATTTTTGGTAAACGTGGCTTCTTGGGTGTTTGCTGTATTGAACTGGACCAAATTTCTGGCGCCCTAAGTTCGAACTTTATCCAGATCCTGATTAATTGCTGTAATCTGCTACTGTTTGCGGTGATAATTCTCAGTCGCTGGTAAAGGGTTTTCTGATCCAAATTGAGAGACAAGGGTACTGTCATCTGTAAAACTGTAAACAGGATTATTGATTTCGATCAGCAGGTCATCAATATAGAAGGAAGAGAGTTGGTGAAAGTATTGCGCTTTGAGGTACGCCTGCATTAATGATGAATGTGTCTGAGATGTGTCCATCAACTGCAACGTGGAGAGATCGGTTTTGAAGGTAACTGGTAAGCCAGCTGCAGAGGGACTCTGGCAGTCCGAAGAACGTCAGTTTGTTGAGAAATCTGTCATGCCAAACTCTGTCGAATGCCTTCCATATATCCACCGCAATCGCTCGAGATTCTTCGTAGCTGTCAATTGCCCTTCTCCATACATGAGTGACATTGGCCAATATATCTCCTGTCTATATCTCTTTGCGAAAGCCGTATCGGTTATCGGTAATTATTCAGTTGGTCTCGAGGTAGTTGCTGACTGACTACACGTTCCATGACTGTGGAGATTATTGGAAGCAAGACAATTATTGGGCGATAGTTTCAGAGCGTGATTTTCTTGCCTTTTTTGGAACAGGTTGCACGAGAGCGACGTTCCTGGAAGCTGGGAAAATCCCTTTTCGGTAAGACAGAGAAAACATTCTGGAAAAAATTGGTGTTACTTCGTTGGCGCAGTTCTTTATCACTATGACAGGTATTCCGCCCGGTTCTGATGCATTTTGCGTATTTTACCAATATGAAACTTAACATTTGCCATTTTAGTGTTGACGTTGGTTATGGTGAGGAGACGCTTTCCTTGGAGGATGGTTAAGGTAGAGTACAATGAAAACATTTCGGCGAGCATGTTTGGTTTTCCTTAGCTGTAGTCACCGTGATGCCCCGCCCGCGTTCGTCTGTCAAAGCGTGGGAGAGAGGTTTTTGTAAAGTTATTACATACTACCTTTACTACCGACCAGAAATTCTTGTAGCCACATATCGATGGGAATCCATCTTGAGGTGCCCCCATTTGGGTGATTATGGCTCCTTATATGTTTATAATATGTATTTTCCGTTATTTTTGAAGCTAGATTTCGTTGTAAAAAAATTGTCCACTGGTTCTGAAACACTGTGCATTTTGGTGATTGCAGATACACCACAACTTTTGAAGTTATACATAATTGAATTCAAGTCGCTAAGAGGGATGCATCCGCCTGTTGACAGGGGTTTAGACAACTAGAGGAACGAGAAAAAGTAATAGTTTCTACCAACGCACTATTTTCAAAACCACTTAGAAGATACCCATTGCATGAAAAAGATAAGATCCGCTTCACAATAACAATCAAAATATTTAGATGTAGGAATGCTTACGTATTTATCACCTAGTACATTTTATCATTACTTGTAATACTCACATAAAATTTCCGAAAATCCATACATCAAACGCTTGACTTGCCTTTGGGACGTTTCATGATTAAAGAAAAAAGTTGCCGCGATGATGCTAAAATAAAAAAAAAAACATGGCACGAACGTAGTTCATTGTGTTATATATTGTTTATTAAGGTAAATAAGACAATATTGGTGGACCGATATTACCAACGTTCTCAGTGTTTAAATAGTTATGGTTTTTGGCGCCACTTTTCTGTTCTCCAATTCCTAGACTAGAATTTAACTCACGAACTCACCACTTGGATTAGATTGGAGAATAAAACCAAACAAGTAAATACAACATCGCCTCTCGCAGAAAAAGATGAAAGTATCATGAATTTCAACTTGAGTTAGGAAAGATAAGACTGCCTCTAATTGTTTTGGTATGTCTAGCATTTGATAAGGCCTATTCATTTAAATAACAGGATAATGCAGGGCTGTTTATAGGCGTGTAAAGCCCATTCTCTGCTATTTACAGAAAAAAATGCATTAACGCAAATTTGAACACGCATTCATAAACAAAATGCGCATTTAGAAGTCCTAAGTAGGTAACATAGGTCACATCATTAGGAAGGAATAAAAATAAACAAAAAAATAAACAAGCACTTATATTAAACAACAAAATACATAGGAACAAGCACGAACTTTGTTGATTTTGTTTTTACATATATACAGGGTCCTGTAAAAGCACACTAGTTAGAAAGATAGGAAAGTGCAAACCGTTCTCTCTAAGTTATGCAGTTTAGATTCTATAGCCTGTCATAGTGTGTAAAACAGTTGATTTTAGATATAGAATATATTATGCCACGCTAATAACGGTAATATAATCATTACCAGAGCAAGGCTCAGCTTTCAAAATAGCGTTAGGGTCAATACGGGTAAATGCATCCTCGTAATTGACAAATTTGAATTTTGTCATATAAATCTTCTTTTAGACACACACTTTAATAGTTATGCTGCATCTGCATGAAAGTTACTATCTAGTCTACAAATTTGCTCTTTTTACCAAATAATCATATTTGATCAAATGGGTAGAAAATGGTGGATTATTTATTAAAACTCTGCACCCACAATAAGGGGGAAATTGCACCATTACTAGCTAACCTTGGTATAAACGTAGATTTAAGAACGGTGGGGTAATGGAGCCAAAGTGTCAAAGATAATGTAAAAATACGTGCATTTGTAGTTTGCATATCTCTAAAAAATATGTTAATAGTCATAATAATTCTTTAGAAATATGAATCATCATCATTAAAATGAATCATTTTTATATCAAATAAATGCAACAATATGAAAGATACAAAAACTTAATTTTGGCATTTCCATGTAAGAAAGTAAAAGTTATAATATTGCTCTGTCACGTAAGATAAAAAAACTAAGCAACAAAAGTTGTAGTAGAATATATTGTGTGTACGTGTGTGTAGTAGAATATATTGTGTGCACGTGTTGGCGTTTGCTCTTGAGAAAGTTGAAGTTTTCAGCAGTTAAAGTGAACTAAGAATTATAAATTTCGGAAGTGTCACGTATTTAATAGAAATCTATCCAGTGAACAGTGAATGGATTTTGAAAAGTACATTTGAAGGATAAAGATCATTATATTGCGAATTACTACTAGACAAAGGCATTAACGGTTAAGGACAAGAAATAAATCTGCTTGGTATTGCTTTTTTCGTGTCGGATGTTTTCTTTGCTGGATGTTTGAGAAAATAATAACATAAACAGGTATGGAAGGCAATGAACCTAGTGGCAACAATATTTGTTGTTTAAAATGTAAACAAGCATGCGATGAGGATATCTACACATGTGATTCATGCTTGGAGAGAATTCACAAGAATTGTATAAATATATCAGCATCCGAAACACGATGCATGACATTGCAAAAGAGATTGCTACTTAACCTGTGCGATGAATGTAGGCTTCTTGTAGCAAGAATGCCCTACATGGTAAAATTATTAGAAGACATGAAAAATGATATAGATATTTTAAAGGCCAACAAGCAGGAAAATAGTAATACATATGCTTCGAGGCTCAAGAACAAACCAAATGAAGAAAAGAACGTCATAAAACACTCTACACCCACAATAATTATTAAACCGAAAGTGAACCAAAGCTCAGAAAAAAGTAGGAGAGATGTTCAAAAATACATAAATCCTGTCAAAATAAATGTGGGGATAAGAGACATTAGAGAAACCAAAAACGGATGTATTGTTTTAAAGTGTAATACTGAGCAAGAAATGAAGAAACTTAAGGTAGAGGCTGAAAATAAATTAAGAGGAAAATATGAAGTTGAGCTTCCTAAGAAAACACATCCAAAAATAAAGATTACTGGCTATACTGGAGTTGACGATATGGATATTGTGGAGAAAACTATAAAGGAACAGAATACATGGATAGACACAAATGAGCATCTAAAAATAATGTTTATCAGGAAAATTAAGAATAAAGCTACTTCGACAATCTATGCTGAGTGTTCGGGAAGTCTTTTTATAAAGATGATCGACTATCGAAAAGTATGTATAGACTGGGAGCGTCTACCCATATATGAAGATATTAATATAGCAAGATGTTATAAATGCCAGGGATTTCAGCATAAGAGCAATAAATGTGACAGGAAACAAAAATGTGGAAACTGCAGTGAAGAGCACAATACATTAGAATGTAGTAGAGACACTAAAATATGTATTAATTGTGTGACAGCAAATGAACAATATAATTTAGGATATGATATTAGCCATAGTGCATTAGACTTAAATTGTCCATCACTTAGGTATCATACATTGATATTAAAAAACAAAATTGATTATAATTCATAATAAACATGGTAAATGACGATCAAGATGAGATTCTTGATATAATTAATGAGGAAAATATATCAATGGATATCAACAAAATAAAACATTTAATAGGTAGTAAGGAGCGTTTATTGAATATTGTACATACCAATATTCGAAGTATAAATAAGAATATTGATAATTTAATTACGTTTATAGAATCATATGACTTGAAGTATATAGATACTTTGGTTTTAAGCGAAACTTTTCAGCTTGAGTCAACCATAAATTGCGGGTTATCAATTTTTTTTATAATGAAGCAAACTATAATAGGAATGATGGTGTCATAATATTGGTAAAAAATAGAATTAATGTAGAGTTTTCAAACAAAAAATTTAATCTTTCGGGAGCTACAGTAGGTAGACTGAAGTTTCAACTAAATAATGTATTTTTTGGTTTAACGGCTGCTTATAAGCCACCACCGATTTCTAAAACTGAATTTATAGACGATGTAAATAGCTTTATTTGATAGGTGCTAATATTGAAATTTTTATGGGGGATACATACAACATAAATATTTTGGATGATAGTGATAATAGTGTGAATGATTATCTGGCTCTAATGAATTCATTTGGTTTCAGATCTTACATAAACTCTGTGACAAGGTCACTTTCTGGTACTTGCTTAGGTCATGTGTTTGTTAGACAAAAATTAAAATCCGTCAATTTACGTCTAAATTCTTATGTTCTTAGTGAAGAACTAACTGATCACAGCCCAGTTTTGCTCACTGTGAGCCAGAAAGAGCTATCTCAAAAAAATATAGTTGAAATATAACGTGAGAAATACCAAACTGAATATGGCTAATTTTAAGGAGTAACTCCAACAATATGACTGGTCTATTGTAACAAATGAAAACCATCCTGAAACAGCAACAAAAATATTCATTGATTCTTACAATAAATTATTAGATAATTCAACAGAAACTTACATAATTAACACAACAAAAAAAAAATAAGAAAATTAAAAAGTGGATTACAAACGGTATTATAACATCTATTAAAAAGAGAGATAAAATAAAAAAAGACTACTCACCAATCATAACCTACAACTTGAAAAAGCATATAAAGAATATCGTAACATGCTTAACAAATTAATACATAAGCAGAAAAATGACATTAGGAAACTGAATAAAATTATTAAGGATGCTACTTATGAAAAAGATACTAAGTCAAACAAATTTACCAACATAAAAAGTACTATAGACCGGGATATTGGAGATTCTTTGAAGATGGCTAATTTTGCGAATGAACATTTTGTGAACATTGGAATAGAAATGGCGGAAGCTATCCCTCCCCCTCAGACGGAAAGCCAAAAAAACTCAGCCAATACAAGACTGAATTTTTCTTACCCCTGGAGACAGAAATGAGTTAATATCGCACATAGCTTCACTAAAGAATAATGGTTCCCCGGGTTTTGATGGTATTCACGTTGAAATAATAAAAAAACACTCATTTAGAAATTATTAATCCTTTGCTGCATATACTTAATTTGATTTTTGAAAAGGGGATTGTACCAAGTTACTTTAAAATTTAAATACTTACACCCGGAAACCTCAATAAACAGTTATAGGCCTATAAGCCTAATAAATAATTTTACTAAATTATTTGAGAAATGCTTGAAGAGAAGCATGACCCTCTTTTTCGAGGAAAATAATGTTCTTTCACCCGATCAGTATATTTTTGTTGTGGGGTGTATTACTTCGGACGCTGCGCATAGACTTATAACAGAGGTGGTTGATAATTTGAACGTAGATAGAAAATGCCTAGCTGCATTTTTGGACATGGCAAAAGCGTTCGATACTGTGCCCCAAGACAGACTTCTGGATGTTTTGTATACCTATGGTATGAGGGGAAATTTAAATTGCTGAAGAGTTATTTACCTGATAGATATCAAAGAGTAAGACTAAATTCGATCTTAAGTGAAAAACAAAAAATAAAAATTGGCGTTCCCCAGGGTACAGTTTTGGGTCCTCTGCTGATTATTTCCTACATAAACTCGTTGCTGAGGTTGAATGTAGGTGGGTTGAGCATCTCTTAGGCTGATGATACTGCAATTGTATTTTCGGGCAGCAGCTGGGAAGGTGTGAAAGTTAAAGCTGTAAGTGGCTTAAAGATAGTGAAAAATTGGCTAGTCACAAATAAATTAACTTTAAATTTAACAAAAACAAATTATATTGCTTTTTCACTTACTGGTATAAACAGGCACACTTTTAATTGTATGGAGATTGATGAGAAATACCCCAAACAAAGTATCTTGGCATTATTATTGACCAATTTGTTAAGTGGAAACCTCATATTGAGTATCTGTCTGGTAGGATTCGCAAACTAATTCATAAGTTTTACTTACTAAGAGAATGTTTGACTAGGCAAATACTGATAACCGTTTATAAGGCATTAGTGGAATCGATAATTAGATATGACATTTTGGTGTGGGGGGGGGGGGGGGGGGGGGGGGGGGGGTTGCAAAAATTAAATATCATACAGAAGTGCATCTTGAAAATAATGTTTAAAAAGAATAGATTGTACCCTACAAATCTTCTTTTTACAGGAGAAATATATAAGGTCAGAACAATTTATAGGTATGTTAACTGTGTGCTCCTTCATTCATAGACGTAAGAGACGGCACAAGTAGATATATGTACATCATGATTATAGTACACGAGCTCGCGTCATCCATGAAATAAGAATGCCAATGAGCTTTAATAATCTAAAGTTAAAATATATAAGTTATATAGGTCCTTAAATATATAACTTGTTGATGTTAGAAATTGTAATCATGAAAAAAGGTTTAAAGAATTATGTAAAGAATATATTTTTAAACATATTAAACACTTTGAGAATATCCTTGAGGGAATGTGATGTCTGATGTTTGAATATTGTCCTTGGTATTGGTGTATAAGTGCGCCAAGCGAGTGAACCTTAACAACGACTGAAGGGGGTAGATGACTAGCACGTAAAAAATCTTGCCTTCCCATAGGCGCACGAGGTTATTCTTACCATATTATTATTGATAATATTGATTAGTTTAAGACGTTAAAATTAATTACAGTTTTTTTTTATATTACAGTCTTATAGTACAAAATATGTCATATAATAATATCTCATTTTTATAATAAGGATAGTATTCTATGATATTATTTGTTGTATGTATTACATAAATATCTTGTAGTAATAAGTAGAGTTCGTTTCCCGAAGGTTTTGTATTTACGTCATTGATGACGTCGCTTAATTTGGGAAAAAACGGTTTATCGTAGCTAATTCATATAAATTCTCTAGCATTCAATTTTTGTATTAAAAGTTAGGCAATATTGAAGCAAGTATGTTCCAAAACGCTCTTTATAGAACGTTCGGAATTGTTTTGTAATAAAAATTTTAATTTAGA
>MU183757.1:58160-78543 GCA_016904865.1 Pissodes strobi
AATATTTTTAGTTTTTTTTTTTTTTTTTTTTTTTTATGGCAGCGGCACACACACTAAAGGGAGACCCTATGGCGCTCGACGAGCGGTGTGTGTGCGAAGATGTTGATTGACACGACTCTTGAATATTTGTAAGTTGTAATTAGTGGGAAACAGATGTTCTGGGAGTGAGTTCCACAGTGATGCAGTGCGCCAGACAAAGGAGTTCTTGTAAAGCGATGTTCTAGGAGTTTCTAGTTGTACGACGAACTGGTGCGATCTTGCCGTCTGTCGTGACTGTCTGACAGGAGCTGCCAGGGGCGGGATGAGGCGGGCCAAATCCTGGGAACATCTGCCGTGAAAGTATCTGTAAAACAGAGATATCTCGGCTACATGTCTGCGGTGTTCCAGACTATCTAGATTCCGGGTCAACTCCGGGTCGCCGACGAGACGCACTGCTCTCTTCTGTATGGAATCCAGCAGCTTTAGGGTGTGCTTTGGTGCGGCACCCCAGATATGTGAGCAATATTCTAAGCACGGTCTTATTTGCGCTTTGTAGAGCAAGAGCAACTGCTGCGGTGTATAGAGTTTTTTGTTGCGAAATAGCGCACCAAGCTTCTGGGAGGCTGATTTTGCGATGTTAGCAACGTGGTCATGCCAGGACATATTGCTGTTGACCGAGATACCCAGCAGTCCGATTGACGAGGATGAAGGAATGGTCGACCCTGCCATAATAATGTCAGGGCCCGCTGTATTAGCCCTCTCGGTAAACGTGGCTGCTTGGGTCTTTGCTGCATTGAACTGGACCAAATTTCGGTCGCCCCAAGTTTGAACTTTCTCCAGGTCTTGATTAATTGCTGTAATCTGCTCCTGTCTGCGGTGATGAGTCTCAGTCGCTGGTAAGGGTTTTTCTGATCTAAACTGGGAGACAAGGGTACTGTCATCTGCAAAACTGTAAACAGGATTATTTGTTTCGGTCAGCAGGTCATTAATATAGATGAGGAACAGAGTTGGTGAAAGTATTGCGCCCTGAGGCACGCCCGCGTTGATGGTGAATGTGTCCGAGATGTGTCCATCGACTGCAACGTGCAGAGATCGGCTCTTAAGGAAACTGGCAAGCCAGCTGCAGAGAGAGGCTGGCAGTCCGAATGACGGTAGTTTGCTGAGCAGTCCGTCATGCCAAACTCTGTCGAATGCCTTTGAAATATCCAACGCAATCGCTCGAGCCTCTCCGTAGTTCTCAATTGCCCTACTCCATATATGAGTGACATAGGCCAATATATCTCCTGTCGATCTCTCTTTGCGAAAGCCGTATTGATTATCGCTGATTATTTTGTTGTTCTCGAGGTACTTGAGCAGTTGCTGATTGACTACACGTTCCATGACTTTGGAGATTATTGGAAGCAAGGCAATTGGACGATAGTTTAAGGGCGTGGTTTTCTTGCCCTTTTTTGGAACAGGTTGCACTCGAGCGACTTTCCAAGGAGATGGGTAAATCCCTTTTCCGTAAGACAGAGGAAAAAGCCTGGAAAAAACGGGTGTTAGTTCGTTGGCGCAGTTCTTTAACACGATGGCAGGTATTCCGTCCGGTCCTGATGCCTTTTGCGTATCTAGATTTTTAAGGATTTTACGAATATCACGGTGATGAAATTTGACTTCTGCCATGGTAGTGTTGATGTTCGATAAGGTGGGGAGAGTCTTGCCTTGGGGGACGTCTAAGGTAGAGTGCGAAGAAAACATTTTGGCGAGCATGTTTGCTTTTTCCCTGGCTGTAGTCGCCGTGATGCCACGTTCGTCCGTCAAAGGTGGGAGAGACGTTTTTGTAAAGTTGTTACTTACTGCCTTTGCTACCGACCAGAAATTCCTGGAGCCACTGGGGCATTGTAAAAGTTTATTCCTGATCCTTTGATTGTGTTTGTTCTTAGTTTCGTCGATAACACGCTTGCATTCGCTTCTCGCTTCGACAAAATATTTATTTATTTATATTTATTTTTACGATTTTCAGCGGTCTGATTTTGCTGCCAGTACTTGTAGGCTTGCTGGTTCCTACCCACAGCTCTTTCGCATCTTTTGTCGAACCAGGGCTTTCGTTTTGATGGTAACTTGATGGAATTTGGGATGTATGCTTCCATTCCTGAGGAGTAATAATATAGCATAATTTTACATTGTATAGATTATATAGGGCATTTAAAACATCTTGTTTTATATTTTTTTACTGATTCATACGGGGCATGCGTGGGCCTTGAGGCATCTATCCGTACCAAAAAGGAGAGATTACAGTAAAACCTCCAAAACAGTTGACTGGATTTGCTGCATAAGATGCGACAACTGGCTGCATGACACATGTACCATGCACTTAACCATTTGCAACCCATGTAAACGTGCGGAATTACAAGAAAATTTTACGGCATCTCTCCCTTATGGCAATTAACATTGGGCATCTCTCCGCGCGGCTGTAGGCATCTCTCCGTATCTAGGGGGAGAGTTGCCGGAAAAACACTTTTTCTTAGTTATTTTTTTTTCAGTAGTAGAGTATTTTTTATGTTGTTTAAATGCCAATATTTCAATAAGAAATAGGTTATAGAATGTTTATGTGTTTTTTGAAATACAACGTTTTTGTTAACCGAATTTTTACAATTATTTTACAAAAAGTGCGGCATCTATCCGTACTTTACCCTATTCTATTATGCTTTATGCAAAAAAATGCCTCATCTTGCTTTTTAAATGCTTGTATTCACACAAATCGTAATTGTTACAACTTATAATATTTTACTTTTAACATAATACTACTAAAAGAGCTTTTCGAGGCGATATTGATAAATAGTCGGCTTCAATGTGTATAATATACTCGTATCATTACACCACAAATAAATATACAATTTTCCAGGTAAATTTGCTAATTTTAGTCTCAGTTGTCACAACTTCAAAGTTGAACTCTTTTATTACTAATCAGTGATTGTGTTAGGCTATTTTCTAAAACTTTGGTTGTTTCAAAATTTGACTTTACTGCTATTGAAAAGATAAGTATCCATAAACTTTAAAAACTTCCTTTTCGACAGTACAAAAATGGTCAAATGAGCAATTATCTGGAAGGTTTTAGATAGTACAAATTCAGAGCTTAGCATCTGAACTAGGAGTTCTACGAGTTTGAATTTGGCGATTAAGTCCTGATTTCATAGTCGCAATTCTGAAATCAGACTTCGACGAGTGTACTGAATTCAGAGTCGGAATTTATAGTGCAAAGGATAAATTCAGATGTTCAGACCAAATTCTAAATTTAGAGCTTAAAGTCAAAATTCAGAATTTATTAAGTTTCCACTTCAGACTTTGAGCTTAATTTTAAAAATCAGAATTCTTCTGATTTGAAAAAGAGCCATTGCGAATGTTTTTGAATTGAAGCTTCTTTAGTGCGTGGGTGTGGATAATAAGTTGGTGTACTTGTCACAAAAATTATATGATATGTGTGAAACGGAGAGGTGAACACTATAAAATGTGTGACTTGTAACGTTGCAAAATGATGTATTGAATGTAGATAGAAAGATATACGGTTTTGCGGAGATCAAACAAAACTTAGTCACATCTATAGAGGCTGGGACTACCCGGCGACTAAAAAATTTAGCACAGATGATTCTAAACTTACCAGTTACTATCTGAGATCTCAAGCTGTCAGGGTGGGTCGGGTGTGTTCTGCGGAAAGTGTTGTAAATACAGATGTGCA
This sequence comes from Pissodes strobi, assembly GCA_016904865.1. Taxonomy (NCBI): domain Eukaryota; kingdom Metazoa; phylum Arthropoda; class Insecta; order Coleoptera; family Curculionidae; genus Pissodes; species Pissodes strobi. The sequence goes on from MU183757.1 coordinate 61,855, forward strand.
TCAAGGGTGTATCCTAGGGCCGATGTTATTCCTAATTAACGTAAATGATCATCCTTTTAACAGCGATATAAGAAAATACATCTTTTTTACGGATGACACCATGGTCTCCCTGTCAGTAGGATAAGTTGATCAAGCAGTCCTACAACTTGAAAACACATATGCGGGGGTGTCATTGTTACGAAATCACAAATTATTAAGGTGTTTTTAACATTTAAAAAAATTAAATGGACAATACGGGAATTCCAGCTTTATATTACCCAATTCTGTTGCAGAAAAAACAGGATATACTACTGCCACACATCTGCAAGATACTCAGAGCATGCATAGCATGGGGCCACGCCAGCGGTATGACAAATGGCAAAGCCCGTCTTTTTGCCAAAAATAGGCGGGATACTAGACCAAACGTCAAAGTCATACAGATCAATAAATCTAACCTCATTCCTGCTTAAAACACTTGAAAAACTACTCGATCGGTATATCCGCGACAACATTCTCTCAACCTGAACCTCGAGCATCAATATGCGTATCAACCAGGATCTACAAATTATGCCCTGGACGATCTAAATAGACTCCTGATGAAGGCAATAGACGACAAGGGAGTGGCACTAGCCGCCTTCCTAGACATAGAGGGTGCTTTCAACAACGTTTCAGGCAAATCGATGGTTAAGGCAAGCAAACACAGAGAAATCCCCCCACGACCTGCAACTGGATCCAAACAATCCTAAAGTATACAACTGCCATCAATCTAATACGGTTATGGTGCGGGTGGGGAGGAGCTGCCCGCAAGGAGGGGTCCTAACACCAATACTGTGGGCTAATCAAATGGTGTGAAGAGCAGGAGATGCCTGTTAATCCGCTGAAAACCACAATAGTCCCATTCACAAAGGAAAGAGCATTAAAGGATTTGAAAAATCCAATGCTCAGCGAGATAAAAATTCCCTTTTCCAAGGAAGTCAAATACCTCGGTGTCACTTTTGCCCAAGGTATGACTTGGGGACCGGGTCTTAGTAAAGTCACTCAGAAAGCAATAATTGCACTGGGCAGATGCAGGCGACTTTGCAGGAGAAACTGGCGGCTGAGCCTCGAATTGAATCTCTGCAAAATGGTGGTTAAGCCGATGCTAACCTATGGCTCTATAGCTCCACGCAAACAGGCGCAATCGGGCAACTAGAAGCCGTACAAAGGCTGGCATCTCTGTGCGTCTTGGGGGCGATGAGAACAACCCCAACGGCAGCACTGTGAGTCCTGGTAAATCTATCTCCATTACATATCCTCATACAGGAGAACGTAAGAATGGTACAATACCGGCTCAAGCATGACAAGAAGCCCATCATTGAATGGGAAAGGCCCACAAGCTGGAAACTAGAGGATAGCGAGGAGATCAAGTATCTCTTCGAAATGCCATCAGACGAAACAACCCCTCCTATGGGTTTGATAGACCCTTCTCAGTAGCAATTGTAAGTAGAAAAGAGGGGGGGGGGGGGGGGGTTAGCTCCTATAAAAGCAGACTAAGAATGGTATACCGACGACTCTAAAACCAGTAAAGGGGTGAGAGTCCACGGACCAAGGTCAAATATCTACATAAGGCAGTCAAACCACAGTGTTCCAAGCAGTGGTCTCGGCAATCCACTCTGCGCCATTGAGATAGAGAAAGTGAACATTAGAAAAAGGAGGGTAGTCTTATACTCCGACAGTCAGACCGCCTTAAAAGCAGTTAGTGCACACAAGATCAGATCTAGACTAGTCAAAGACGACATAAGTGCCCTTAAAGAGGTCAGTCGTAACAATAAGCTAACCATTGCGTGGGCTCGGGGACATGAAGACCATCAAGACAACGAAGAAGCCAACAAACTTGCAAAACTGGGCTCAAGTAAGGTTACGTTGGGACCTGAGACCTACTTCGGTATAGCAGGAAGAGTCTGCAAAACAGCAGTTAAAAGCTGGATAGATAAACAATCTTTAAACTGGTGGTTACAAACACCGGGGTAACTACAGGCCAAACAGACAATAAAACACGGCTCCCTAAAATTCACGGCAGATCTACTTAAGAGGAGACGCAAGACGATAAGAATATTAGTGGGTCAGCTGACGCACTGTACAATGAACAGATACATCGAAAAGATCGGCATGGCAGGTAATAGCCTGTGCAGGTTCTGTCAGGAGGAGGAGGAAACTCTAAAACACGTATAGTGGGAGTGTGAGTGTATCTGCAGGCTCAGATGTGCAAGGCTGGGAGAGACCAAACCCGTACCTGCAAGGTATAAGGAGGAGCCGGTACTCCATTTGTGGAGTCTAATTAGGAAGATCGGACTGGACTGGATGAGCTCCTTTGGATTTTTGTCGTTTATTACATATATTCGGTATGTAAAGTATTGATTTTAGCCTCAACCCTTTTGGTAAAGTCGTTCCGACATCCTTGCGGCCTTATCCACGCTGCCTGATGTGATATCAGTCAGTTAGTCAGTACAGCGTAGGCAGCCCTATAAGCCCTCCACCCCCATGTTGGGATTAATTCGGGTATATCCACTAAAATTCTTGTATTTAATAGTCTATAGCCAAAAAGTGATAATTTCATTCGACGTAATTGTAGACGGACTAAACCTATTCATTCGATGATATTCAACCCAACCATATCCTTATTGCGACAGAATGACTGGTATTCAATGTAGACAATTATGAACACAACATATGTGCAAGTATTATTTATTTCGGAAAGTCGTTATTTCTACGGTTGTTTTCAAGAACAAACCAAAAGTTATCCCTACTAGAATGTTTTAATAAAAAAAGGCATGACTTATAAGTTACGCGAATAATATTCTTTTCTTTATGTGTATGTATGTATGCATGCATGCGAATAATGGCTGTATAAGTAGCCACGGTCAGATACAATAATTTTACTTTATGTATATGATGTTTTATGCTGGAGTAGTCTATAACCTTATCAATACCTCCTCGAATATGGTCTTATAAATTTACAATATGGTCATAGTTTAAGTTCTTTAGAATCTTCAATTTAAAAATGGTTGTATCGGAGGTGCTATGTTTGTAGTCCTTTCGCCAACAATTTTCTTAGATTTTGTCAGGTATCTTTTAAACGTGAGCCAAATTAGGTAAAATATGATCTCCACGCCACTTAGAAAGCTAAAGCCAGTGAAAAATCCAAGCAGTCCTCCTGTGCTAGCTGAAAAATGAAAAGTTTGGCAGATAAAATGAAGAATTCAATTTTCGCCGCTAAAATTTTTTTAAAGGTGTTTTGCTGATTTCTGTTTTATATAAGGATGATAGTGAAAGATCAAACCCTGCCACGCTCTTTATCTATACATTTTATCTAATCCTTTTCGCCTCAGTTTCGAAAATTAGTGAATAAAATTAAATTACCAAATTTATCTAAAAGGCTCCAGTTATACTATGAAACTTGTTTTTGCTTAAGCTTCGCAACGAAATAAAATATGATTGCCTCGAAAGGTAGACAAGACATAATCTCTGCAAATGAAATTAAGAGGGATTTAGCCACCTCCCACGTGTAATTCTCAAAATGGCAATACATACAAAATCAAAAAGCAACTAACCTACGATGAATACAGCGAAAATTCCAGTTATGGACGGTGTCCCAGCACCCAATCAATAAAACACGAAATGTAATAACAGGATACGGCCTGAGGCTTAAAAATAAGATGGAGAGAAAGAAAAAATACTACCGTGACAGTGACTCTGTCATCACAATGGCTGACTTTTGAAGAGTGCCCTTGTTAGATTTTCTGTGGATGCAGGTGACGAAAGGAATATTACGCGCAAACTCACCGTATGTTATTCCCAAAATATAAACTAGCCGATCACCTTATGAGCAGTGTACTACTCTAACCCAAACTACAACAAGATTTTGATCTGACATATCCATAGCCTGGTCATAAAAAAAGATACTTAATTAGTTTTCTTATCATTTCACTCAAAACGTGCTATTAATTAATTCCTATACTGACCAGCTACAGTCCATGCTCCGCCTACCCTCCCAGATACATTCTAAAAACCTAGTTCAAGTTTTTCGGAAAATTTGTCTGCCCGGAGCAATAACGTCAACAGAGGTCCCCAACCACTCATGGTACAATAAAGACAACATAAGGCATTCAGATGTGACTAAGTTATATTATAGCAAGCAAGAAACCTGGAAACGATTTGACATTAGTATTGTTAAAAATCAAAATTTTGCTCACCACATGACGTAGCTACATCTGAATATCATATCTCGAATTTATTGTATCATGCCAATCGCTTTTGTTTTGTGTTTTTTTTTCCTATTCAACTATGTTACACTACGATACGGGTCGGGCATGCCCTACACCACACCTGTAATCATCAATATTATTGCAAAGCAAGCGCTTTAAAAACAAAGTTTTACAAATTATATATCGATAGCATTATAGCAACACAATCAAAGGATCAGGAATATATTTTTGGAATACCCCAGTGGCTCCAAAAATTTCTGGTCGGCAGCAAAGGCAGTAAGTAATACCTTTAAGACGAACGCGGCATCGCGTCAACTACAGCAGGAAAAAGCAATTGTGCTTTGCCAAAATGTTTTCATCGCACTCTACTTCAGGCGTCCCCCAAGGCAAGACTCTGCCCACCAAACCCAACTACCATGGCAGAAGTTAAATTCCATTACCGTGATATTCGTAAAATCCTCAAAGAACTAGATACGCAAAAGGCATCAGGACCGGACGGAATACCTGCCATCCTGCTAAAGAACTGCGCCAACAAACTAACACCCATTTTTCCAGACTTTTTCTCTATTTTACCGAAAATGGATTTATCCATCTTCTTAGAAAGTCGCTCCAGTGCAACCTGTTCCAAAAAAGGCGAGAAAACAACACCCTCAAACTATCGCCCAATTGCCTTGCTTTCAATAATCTCCAAAGTCATGGAACGTATAGTCAATCAGCAACTACTCAAGTATGTCGAGACCAACAGAATAATTAGCAACAACCACTAGGGCTTCGCAAAGAGATGTCGACATGATATATATTGGCCTATGTCACATACATGGAGTCGGGCAACTGAGAACTACGGAGAAATTCGAGCGATTGCGATGGATATTTCGAAAGCACTCGACAGAGTTTGCATGATGGATTGCTCAACAAATTACCGTTCTTCCGACTGCAAGGATCTCTCTGCAGCTGGCTTCCATGTTTCCTTAAGAATCTGTGCTTAGATTATTGCTCACACATCTGGGGGCCGCACCTACGCACACCCTAAAGCTGCTGGATTCCATTTAGAAGAGAGCTGAGCGCCTCGACGGCCATCCGGAGTTGACCCGGGATTTGGATAGACTGGAACACTGCAGACATGTGGCCGAGATCTCCCTGTTTTTCAGATATTTTCACCAAAGATGTTCTCAGGATTTGGCCTGCTTGATCACGCTCCCAGCAACGCCTGTCCTACAGTGACGACAGACGGCAAGAGCGCATCCATTCGTCGTACAACTAGAAGCACCTAGAATATCGCTTAAAAAGGACTCATTTGCCTGGTGCCCTGCATCACTGAGGAACTCACTTTTAGGACATCTTTTTTTCCCCTAATTAAACCTAACAGCTATTCAAGAACCATGTCGATCAATATCTTCGCACACACACCACTTGCCGAGTACCATAGGCTCGTGTGTGTGCCATTGTTATAAAAAGTGGCCCAGAACACCCATGTCTAGCTAGTACTAATAGAATACGGCTTACTACTGCAGCAGGCGTAAGGCAAAATGTCATACCAATTATTTAACTAGGGCGAAAATATTAAACAAGGTTACGTTGTTCGGTAGCGGGTAGGCACTCTTTCACAATCCCAGAGGAGGAGAGGCCTGAAGTAGGGATGCGACCCTGTCGTACGCAAACCTTGATTCTCTCTCAACCCCTGTACTGGAGAGAAATAATGTCCTAATCCCATTCCTAGCTAAAAACCTATCATACCTTACCAATTCCCTAAACCAACTCACCAACCCACTTGGCAAGCGTGGTGTTTAAATGCCAAAACCCCCTAAGCATGAATAGATATTCAAGGAAAAGGCCCTCAATTCCCAGCAGCAGCTCGCTCAACCAAGGTATCGGTAGGATATAAGGGCAGCAGACAGAGGGTGCGAAGAATCACCGGGCTACAGAAGGCTACCATCGACGACGGATATTGCACGTTATCACATATAATGTAAGAACCTTCTCGACGGACGAAAAAATTATGGAACTGTAGGAAGAACTGAAGCATGTCAAGTGGGATATTGTAGGAATTGGAGAAGTCAAAAGAAGAGGTGAAGATCAGATCAAACTAAAATCAGATAACATATTCCACTATAAAGGAGAAACAGACTCGACAACTGGAGGAATAGGTCTATTAATACAGACGAAACTACAAAAAAACGTACAAAGTTTCGACTGCATTTCCACAAGGGTAATGTATATAAATCTAAGACTGAACAAGAAATACAACCTGAAGATAATCCACATATACGCCCCCACCAGCGATTACTAAGATGAGCTTGTTGAAGCCTTCTACGAGAAAATCGAAAGAGCAATAAAGCAAGAACCGGCCCATTACAATCTGATAATAGGAGATAACGGCAGACTCGGGAGGAAACAGGATGAACAAGAAGTGGCGCTCGGAGATTTTGGAATCGGGGAAAGGAACGGAAGAGGCGAAATGATGACTAACTTTCTGTTGCAACACAAACTCTATGCAATGAACACCTTCTTTAAGAAGAAACAGAATAGGAAATGGTCCTGGGTTAGTCCAGACGGTAAAACTAAAAGTGAATATGATTATATAATAACAGACAAAAAACAAATAGTTCAAGATGTAACTGTACTCAATAAGTTATCAGTGGGAAGCGATCATAGACCAGTAAGAGCTAGAGTAACGATAAACATACAAAAAGAAGGAGCAAAAATGATAAACAGTTGCAAGAGTACAGTCTGGAATCCTCCAAAGAAGCATACATAAAAGATATAGCCGACACCCTACGAAATAACAATTCCAAATCTCTAAACATTAACGATCACCAGAAATTAATAACAGAATCAGTTAAAAACCAAATTTTGCAAGAAAAATGACAACAAAAGTGAAATAATTAGCAAGGATACAAAAGTTTTAGTGGAAATATCAACGAGGAAGAAAAAGGAAACAAAGAAAAATATAGAAACCTAAATAAAAGAATCTCAGCAGAAATTAGAAGGGACTTAAGAAGATATAAAACTAATGTAATTACCCAAACAATAGAAGAGAACAAAGGTTTAAAAATAATGATAAGATAGATAGGACATTCTGAAAATAACTAAAGAGTTTTATACAGACCTCTATACGAGCCAAAGACCACAAGGCAATTTGCCGACAAACAACAACAATAAATCAAGGACCTGAAGAACTTTTACCCATCACAATATCAGGAGTAAGGGAAGCTTTGAAGGAGATGAAGAACCATCGGGCACCTGGTGACAATGGACTAGTCATTGAGGCAATAAAAGCAGGAGGAGAGACCCTACTAAAATCAGTAACCCAACTATTAATAAATGCTTACAAGAGGGCACAATTTCAAATGATTGGAACAATGCAGTCATAGTCCTGCTACACAAAAAAGGTGACACTAGTCAACTAGAAAATTATAGACCAATTAGCTCTTTTAACACATATGTAGAAACTTTTCATGAAAATCTTAACGAAGAGGCTAACACCTAAACTTGATTTCTATCAGCCCAAAGAACAGGCAGGCTTTAGAGCAGGATATGGCACAAATGACCATCTGCAAACCATAAAGATTTTGATTGAAAAATGTATTGAGGATAACATACCACTGGTTCTTGCATTTGTCGATTACGAAAAGGCTTTTGACTCTGTAGAACTTGAAGCAGTACTGGAAGCATTACATCAAAGTCGAATAGATTACCGGTACATGTCACTAATTAGGAACATTTATCATAATGCTACATTGAATATACGATTACACGAAGATACAGAAGAATTCAGCGTCGGCCGTGGAGTAAGACAAGGAGATAATATTTCACCAAAATTGTTCACGGCAGCTCTAGAGTCAACATTTAAAAACACTCAATGGCAAAAAATTGGCATCAACATAGATGGCGAAAGATTAAATCATATGAGATTTGCCGATGACATCCTATTAATAGCAGACAACATGCAACATACAACCTCTTTCATACATTCACTTACCTGAAAAAGCAGGTATTTAAATAATACCATACAACAAACAGGCACTTACAAATATCTAGGACACGAAATCAAAATAAGCAGAGACAATCAGACACATGAAATACAAAGACGCATATGTCTGACATGGGCAGCATTTGGCAAACTAATCCATATTCTATGAAGTTCAATTCCCATGTGTCTCAAACGAAAAGTTTATGACCAATGCGTTTTGCCCATGCAAACCTACGGAGCAGATACTTTAACAATGACGCAGGGATCCGCTAATAAACTCAGAACCACACAACGAGCCATGGAACGTGCAATGTTGGGCGTGAGCCTCCGAGACCACATCACAAATGAACAAATCAGACAAAGATCGGGAGTCCAAGACGTCATCGAAAGAATAACAACGCTAAAGTGGAACTGGGCAGGACACTTTAGCAAGAACACAAGATGGACAGTGGACAAGACAAATCATGGAATGGAGGCCCAGAAACTATTAAAGAAACCGAGGACGACCACCGACCAGATGGACCGATGACGTGAAAAGAATAGCAGGAAAGTGGCTACAAGCGGCCCAGAATAGACAAAATTGGAAAAACTGAGGGAGGCCTATGTCCAGCAGTGGATGCGATTGGCTGGATGATAATGATGATGATGACGTTGTTCACCTCAAAACATAATTGGAATTGTTATCCTGAAACCTCTGTAATACCATATTTTACTTCTAGGTTAGGTAAGCACGCGTGCGGCACCCTTCCCGTTTCGAAGGACATTAAGGAAAAAGGAAATTAATCAAAACAGATTCCTGAGCCACCAGAACCAGACGAAAATGGAAATGGATGCACTTTAACCGTAATCAATGGGAGACATTTTTACGTTTCCTAGACCGTGAATGCTACAGGTTGTACTGACCAGGTAGGAAATGTAAGGCGCGCTAAATTTTCTTCTCCGTTTCTTAGACAGTGGGCGCAACGCCAGCTCTAGCCCAAATGTTAACAATGTTGCAGAATTATCCATATCTTTAGGGTCCAGCGAATTGCTCTCAACTGCTCTGGTAGTGCAGTGGTCAGATCTTCTGCCTGTAATACGGCGGCCCGGGTCCGATTCCCGTCGGTGTTTTTTTTATTGAAGTGAAACTTCTTTAACGAGTGTCTTCTCCTTCTGGTGCCGTCTTCTGTTGAAGGTTGGCAATCAGTCTGACAATTTGAATCTTAGAGGCTCCTGCACGAAAGAATGATCTGGTGCTTTTACCATGACATTTCCTTAGGTTTTTCATCCAAAATGTCCATCGGCGTGCTGGTGCTCTGCGTCGTGCTATTTTTCCCTATATGATTAACTGCATTAAGCGATATTTTTCACCTCTCATGATATGTCCGAAATATTCGAGCTTACGGCGCTTTATTGTTCCTAAGACAATCGGTTTTGGTTATATGTATGCGGATTAAAACCTCAACGTTGCGTACTCGATCGGTCCAGGTAATTCTAATCATTCTTCGATAAACTCACATTTCAAAAGCTTCGATTTTCCTACAGTGCCGGTCCAGCAATGTCCGTCTGGGGTATGGGAAATCTAACTAGACGCAGCCTCAGATCCAGGTTTAGTTGTCGGCAGGTTAAAAGTTGGTTCATTTTGATAAACGCATTACGGGCTTTTTCAATGGGAATTTGCACTTTCTGTCATTAGCGGCTAGGTCGCGCCAATCTGAAACGTTCCCGATGACGAAATACTGCGTGCGACGCCTCCCCCTCTCTCTTTCGACTCCAACGCCATCTAGTGTATGTGGTGTTGACTCGAGCGATTGTATTCGCGTTATGTCTTCGTGATGCAATCAGTATTCAGCATAAGCCGTGGTGGTCTAGAGGTTTAGATGGTTGGGTCTCGATTCTGTGGATATCGGCGGCGCACCTACCTGCACTTATTTTGTTAGTTCAATAAAGCATTCGGCCTAAAAGTCGCAAAGTGCCGATGTCCCACATTTCACTATTTCGTTACACTGTGCGGCGGCCGCCGGCTCGGGTTCAGACCCCGTTGCTTTTTTTTTTATCTTTTTTTATGGTTAAGTTTCTAAACAATTTTTTTCTTCATTTTGGGTATGCCATGGGTTAGTTTTGGTTAGCAAACAGTTTTTTTTCTTGAATTTAGGTATGTCTTGGGTTAGCCCCTGGTTAGTTTCCTTTTTTTGAGCCCCCATAGCGAGCGGTAGCGAGCGGAGAGCCATACGGAAGGTAAAATATTACTTATTGTAATATGTGCTTTGGATGCACTTTTTACGAAATATACAGCAGCTTGCATGTGTTTCCTCGAAGAAATAATAACACAATCGTGTCGGGAACGATTCAGACCGGCGCGACCTAGCCACTAGTCTTTCTGTCCAATATCCCATTCAGCGTTCAGGCAGCATCCGAGATAGTTGTACGTCGGCACGCGTTCAATATTTTCGTGTCCCAACTTTATGTCGACATTATCAATTCTCCGTTTACAAACATCCATAAATTCCGCTTATATAAATTCCTCATTCGTGTTCAAACAAAGCTTTCGTCAGTATAAATTCGGAATAAGTATTAAATAACAGGGTGGATAGGACACAGCCCCGTTTTACTTCTCTTTGGATTTCTATTTTCTCAGTGTTCTACTTGAACCGAAGCTCGTTGATTCCAATAGAGATTAGCGATAATTCCTATGTCCCGTTAGTCCAGTCCGAAAGTCCGAAAAAATTAAACGGAAATCAAAGTGAGACACTTTAATGCAGCATGTTTCAGTATAGTTAGAGGGATGAAATTTTCAAGATACGTAGTCGGGATAAAATAAGGATCCTGAACGAAAATTGGACTCCTTATGACCACCCCATCAGTGGCGTGGGAATTATACCATCCACCACCATCCTCACACCCCGGATTCCCAAAAATTTTCGAAAAAATGGGAAAAAAATTAAAAAAACATAAAAATTGTTCGGAAAGTTAATAAAAAAATTATAAAACGAAATAAAAAATAATAATAATAATAATAATAATAAAGAAATAGTAAAAGAAACGCGGTTTTCGGCGAAAAATAGGCGAAGTAGTTGAAATACAAGGTCGGTGATGGCAAAAATGGAAAGAAAAAAAAAGCAAAAAAAAGCAAAAAAAAAGTTCAGAAAAGAGCAAAAAAACATAAATGTGTCGAAACTGGGGGCAAAAGTTAAGGAAAAAAAAGCTTACAAAGTAAAAACTCGATTCCTAATGTCTCTTTTAGAAGTTTCGCTTCAATTGTGTGCTTATAAAGGTGAGGCGATCCGTTCGGCATGTTCCCGATGAGGTAGAAGGCTGAAATTTTCAGGGGATGTAGACGGGGTAAAATGAAGATTCTGTGCCAAAACTGGAGGTCGAACCTCCCCTCCCTCTTCCGTTCGGGCAGGAGAGGGGGGAGAAGAAAAAACTAAAATAATTAATTCCGGGAGAACGGGAGGGGGTAGGGGGTCCATATTTTTATGGAAGGTGTGGTATCTGTGGGGCTACCTTGGGCCACATGGGGACGGCGGGGCTTTAATTTATGGGAGGAATTTTGGGGGGAAAACCGTTTTTTGGCCGTAGCTCTGCAACGAAGGCTTATCAAGGAGTGACGACAATACAATAATTTTATAAGTTTATCTAAATATCCTGGTGAGAATCGCCAGAATTAAATAATATAGTTTAAAAAAATGCTTCCATAGTACAGCGAACTAAAAAGTGGAAAATAAATATAGTTTAAAAAAACTAAAAAAACACGCTTTAATGATCAATCGAACTAAAAAACAAAAAATAATTATTAATACAGGCAGAAAATAATAATGAACGAAAAATATTAGTATTATTGTGAAAAAAGGGTGGGGTGCTCGATGTACATAAAATATATGATAAGCGCCCCACGTTTTTTTCACAATAATACTAATATTTTTCGTTCATTATTATTTTCGGCCTGTATTAATAATTATTTTTTGTTTTTTAGTTCGATTGATCATTAAAGCGTGTTTTTTTAGTTTTTTTTAACTATATTTTTAACATTATGTTTGTAAAAAGTGTTTTCTTCATTTTGGGCATGCCTTGGTTTATTTTTTGTTGGTTATGCTCCCGTAGTGACTTATTACCTACTCTAAGGTATTTGTTTTGCGTACCAGTCACCCACTATTGCGCCCACTGTCTATGGAACGGAGTGTTTGCATGTTTACGTTTCCTAGCTCATTAGCGCAATCAGTAGCGCTCACGTCTAGGAAACGTAAAAAATGCCAAAGGTAGAAGTGTAACTACACAGTACTACATCAATATATGATATTATTTTTCTTATGTGGCCCATTATTTGAGAATTTAATATACAAATAAATTCTACGACCAATTTTCATTCCTCATTCTCCACAGAATGGTGAATGAAAATTGATTTAAATTTAAATGGTAAATGAAATTTAACTTTAACTAGTGATTAAGTATATCATTCGCATTTTCGGACCGTTACAAAGCCATTATTCAAAGTTCCGAATTTTTAAATTAGTTTTCATTTAATCAAATACAAAGAGACTTATGCCACACCAATTTCCATTCTCCACAGAATGGCGCATGAAAATTAATTCAAATTTGAATAGTAAATGAAATTTAACTTTTAACTAGCGATTAGGTATATCATACCATTACCCCCCATAACAAGGCCTGAGGGCTCTATAGTAATAGGATAGAGCCTCTATAATAATAGGATTAAATATTTTGGGAGCTAATTTAACATTTTACCTTTCTATAGATGATGGAGAAAGAGTCTTTAAACTAAGGGAATACCCATGTTTTAATATTTTGTCTCGTTCTAGTTCCTGAAGTTTTTGACCACTGAAAACGAAGCACATTTATTTACCCTATATTTATAGGAATAAGGGCATATAGCAAGCATTATTAGCTAACAGGAACAAATTTTATAAACTTGCTGTACACAATGAACCGGCCGGCGAGCACAAAATAAACTCTTATTACACGAAATTAACAGGTCTTAAGTCCAAACATTTTGGAAAGCTAAAAACATGAACTTTAGGTCCTTTCGGGTAGTTTCCACCGCAGCCTGGTGCACAGCATCTGGACGGCATTGTTTACATAAATTTAAACACACTAAAGTACTGATATTATAAAGAAATTAAGCGAAAATTAATTGAAAATAGAAGAACAATAATAAGAATCCTGTCGAACGTCGAAAGGACGCTACCAAGTGACAGACAGTGTTGCCAAATTTTTAAGAACAGTCTCGTTATCCTCGAACAGCTAACGACAGCCCAAATATTAAACCATTTGCGTTGGTGGTTGCGCAACGGTAAAAAATAAATATTCTTACGAATTTGCAGAATTGCCTCGTCTGGGTTGGTAGAGTCAGTTTCATACATTATTTGGGATGTAAACGATTTAACGTATATTTAGTTGGGCATTGACATTTGAAATTATGTTTTTAAATGGAACTAAATATTTGTAGAAAATAATTAGGTTATTGGTTGGCAACGTTTATTTTCTTAAAGGTTTTGATTCCGTTATGCTTCACTTTTCGGTTTTTATATATTTACTTTTCGTATTTTAAATATTTATTTATATTTAATAGATATAACTATTATACTATAATATACCAAAGCAAACTTTTACATTAAGTATCTAATATATTGTTAATTGTACTCCAAGACAAGTATTTTGCGCTTCTTTGAAAAATAATTTGTGGCAAACTACAGTGAGAAGTAGCCCAAATTGTGATAAAGCGCCCAATCTGGCAGCACTGGATACAGAATACATCGAAAGCAGCGAGATGGAAATTGACATTCCAGTCGCCCAGCGTGGCAGTCAACGTTAAATACGGGTGTAGGCGCCCAAAAATAATCAATACTTTTACTGGGCTCCTCTTGGCTCCTCTGAATGCTTTTCTTATGGCAAAAAAGTATTGACCTCTTAGGATGACGTCACTGCTAATTTTAATATTAGCTAGTTGGCCTAGTTATAGGAGGTATTGATCATACTCATTTTCGGACCGTTACAACCCCATTATTCAAAATTTTTTAACTAGATTTTTCATTTGAATCGAAGTCTTAAAAAATACGTAAAAATAACTAACATTAGTCAACCTACCTACAAGGTCAGTGAAACTGTAAATCGGCATCTTTTCAGTTTTGGAATACGAAGCGAATTCAAAGAAAAAATCTACTTTGTTAAAATTCTTCCTAAAATATTTATATAATTAATTATTTTTAAATTATAAGTATATTTTTCGCAAAATTACGCAGCGGTTTTAAGAAAAAAATTTAGAATAGTTATAAATATTGAGGTAATTTGGCTATTTTTTGCTCAAGGCCTACAGACAAGCCTGGAAATATTATTTTTATTAGAACGGCCTGTATGTTTTTAAAAAGCCCTTTTGGCAGCATATTTAACATTCTGGGTTCATGGACTTTAACCGACCTAAAAACATTACCTATTTAGCAACACTTTCAATTTTAGATTTGGGCGAAAAAATCCAATCATCTTTTTTCATAGGAATGCCATATAACATAATATGAAATTCATTTCTCAATGTTGCCAAACATTTTGAAAACACGATTCTTAATGTACCTAAAAATATATTTTAAAATATATTCATTCATACATATTTGAACGGTTTGGCAACTAAATATAACTCAATCTTGGTATGAATTTCACATTAAATTTTGACAATTCCCAGGAGATAATACTAAAAAGCAATCTTAAATTATTCTGAGACGAAGATCTACGAACCCATGTATGGTTAAATTTGTCTTCAAAAGCTTTATTCAAAAATGCAATGCAAAATGCAGAGCGCCGTTTAATTTTAAAAAAAGTAACTTCTTCAGCAGCATATGCCCTGAATAAAAAGTAACACATTATTTTATGACGAATAATTTATCTATTTTCATTTTGTAACAGGTTTATATAAGACAAAGTAATTTTACTTTTTGGCTCTAATTTTTATTTTGTATTTTATTGTATTTATAGTGTGCAAATTTATCATTTTGCATTAATTTTACTTTACTTATCATAATGCATAAGTTTCCCTTACAGCATATATTTTTCCGAATAGGTTCTGGCAACAACTTCTTCACTACTCAAATCATGCAAGGGTGCACTAGATCGATGAAACCAATAATCTATGCCACTGCAACTTTGCAAGCAATTACATTTAATACTAAAACAAATACAATTCATTAGCAGAAATATACATAACATTAATAAGAAAAGTTAAGTGCATATTCAAAGGACATGCATGTCATATGCATATAATAAACCCAAAATAGTTTAGTCTCTAAGTGTGGCAATATGTTCCCTTTATAATCTATAGTAACTATAGGCAAAGACAATTTTGCTATAGGTAGGTATGTAAACTAATATGTTAATTTTAAATTGGTATACATATTCGTGACACGCGCGGTAAATATTATCCATTAAATAGAATTTTTTTGATGTGGTAAGTCACATCAATTAATTTAGCTCATATTTTATCTTGACCTGAACGTATCTGACATAAATTTGCCACAGTTATGTATATGAAACACATGTAACCTTCAAATATTTTTAAAGGCCTAACGAAAAGCTTAAATCATATGTTCAAAACCCGTCTAGCATATTCAAAGATATGTATATTCAATTTACATGCTCATGTAAAGCTTACATTGGCATATATATGTTCATAATTTGTGCGGATAAAGGCATCAGCTATATACCATTTTCATGGCAGAATGAGATAAGTTACATCAATCAATTTTAAACAGATGTTTGCAAGCATCAAGCTGCATGTACAGGGTGTTCACCCATAATGTCCCCCCCCTTTAACTTTGTTAATTTTTAAGCTACAAAAAAAATAAAAAAACAAAATTGTAGGGTTTTTTATGTAGTTTTTGCACATCTAAAGAAAAAAACAAAAAATTGTATAGTATACAGGGTAGATCAAAATGAACCATTTTTTTAAATCTAGCCCCCATTTTTTATTCGATTTTTCGATTCTACCTAAAATTCTAAGCATTTTTAATGTAACACACTATATGCCTATCCTAATACTTTAGGAGTTATTGACAGTTGAAGTCGCTATTTTTAATTATAATAACAATTCTTTTAATCATTTTTAAAACAGAAGTTACAAAAGCACTACTCGAAGTAATGAGGTCGAATTGAGGAAACTCACTATTTACACCTCAATGACTTCAAAAGCTAAAAAAAAAGTTATATTCTTAGGTGGCTGTTCTACCCTGTATACTGCACAATTTTTTGTTTTTTCCTGTACGTGTGCAAAAACTACATTAAAAGCCCTACGATTTTGATTTTGATTTTTTTTGTAGCTTAAAAATTAACAAAGTTAAAGGGGGGGGACATTATGGGTGAACACCCTGTACCTCAGACACATATGCCAATAGAACCTTATATTGTCAGATGTATGGCTGGAAGGGAAGCCTAAACAGGGTCGTAGGTCGTAGCGACATTGTTTCATTGTTTAATTCATTGTTTTCACTTGGGGGGGGGGGGGGGGGGGGGGGG
>MU183757.1:78643-95695 GCA_016904865.1 Pissodes strobi
TTGGACTGAGATCTGGCGCCCTCCAAGTGGAGAAGCCTGCCGACGGCGCCCCGCATCCTGAGGCATCATTTTTTTCTGGCTAACGAATCCATTTTGCATTATGTCGAACGAGATATAATCTTTTACCAATTTCAGTTCCTAATTTTCTTAAACATTTTTGAGCGAAAATAATAAAATGTACATTTTTAAAATAATATTACCCATTCTGAATGAATTTGAACGTTGAACACTTTTTTGCCAGTTTTACATTTTGGCCAATTGCCATTTAATATTTTTTACCCATTAACCCATTGCTTATTTTGGCGTCCTGGGGGGATCCCCCACCTTCCCCCTGTTAGTTATGGCCCTAAGCCTAAATAGCATGTTGGAAGATGGTAAAGCATAGTTAGAGAACAGGAACATACGGAATCGAAGCAGCAGTCATATGGGACGGTCGTGTTTCCGTTTTTTCGTTGGCTCTGCCGGTATTGATTGTTTGTTTTGTTTTGATATTCTGTTTTGTTCTGATATCATGTCGACGTGCTAGTTTCCGCTTTCCTGTTCGACTAAAGTTGACCTTGTTTAGCTGCTATTTGCCCTTTACCTTTATTTAAAATTATTAAACTTATGGCATGCTTTCGCTTTTGTGTGTATTTCCTGATTAATTTATAGTTTCTCTTTTGTTATTGGTTCCTGTTTAGACAAACTTGACTTTGTTCAGCTGCCATTGACTTTTATCTAAAATCACCGAACATTAATATCGAAATATCTGAGTTTCCTGCCAGAGAATCGTCACAGAAAAGATAAATATAAACTTCGCTGTAGTGAGGAGTGTCGTCGGAATTTTTGTATGACCTGTACTGGGCTAGATAAGGCAACAACAAAGGTGCTCTACCAACAAAAATACCAAAATATTAGATTTTTCTGTAGTGTTTGTGACTCTCCTACGTTAAAATATCTTCACGACAAGGTGTCACAGCTACAAGGATCGCATACCCAAAATCAAGAAAAAAACTGTTTAGAAACATAATCTTAAAAAAAATAATAAAAAAAGCAACGGGGTTTGAACCCGGGCCGTCCAGGTGAGCCCCAACCATCTAAAGCTCTCGACCACTAAGTAGCTCTTGCGACAAATTGATTGCATCACGAAGACATATTGTAATACGAGATGGATCGACCAATAGGAGAGGTCGATTTTCACATAGTCGCCTACGCCTGTAAAGGATGTTAAAATGCATCTGACCAATTACAGCGCTTTCTACAGAAAAGCCGCTGTACCCCGGCGATATTACTAGCGCCATCTTTTGTAACAACGGTCACTCATCTGCACTCGGCAGCTCGATACAAGAGAAGCAGTCCTGCATCCAAACGCATAATTCGTGCAAACCGGCTTAAGTCGTATCAGCTACACTATGCAGGAACACATTCGGACATTCGGCCAATCACTGAGTTTTCACCAGCGTTTAACGGAGGTAATCAAGTTAGCTCCTAAATTTCCGATCTTTAACAACCGAATTTTTTAAAAACTAGTTAACGTATTTCGACTAGATTTGTGATAAAATTTATAAGGTTATTTTAGACATTCGCTGACGAAAAGTTTTATAGAACTTCTCAGTATTTACATTATTTGTCCTTTCTATTTCCGGAGGCTGTAGATTATCCCGTCAGAAGGAGCGGTGACAACTCCTTCGAGTTGATTTACTTCTCACGTTCTAGAATTCAGTAGCATCTTGACCCACAATCAAGTAAGTTGCACAAGGGCGCTTTCCCGCCGGCATGACGCCAAGCCGCACCATGGTAAGTCGCGCAAGGGCGCTTTCCCGCCGGCATGGCGCCAAGCCGCGCCATGCCAGGCAGTTTTCACGTTTTGAGACCCCCTAATCTCTCAAGATATCTACTCAAGTGACATTGTGGTATCCAGCCATAGTGACATCCCATCGTATTCATCTCAAGCCTACAAGTAAAGGTATTTATCGGCACCCTGCCTGCCATTTTCATCTCAGTCAGTATGACGCTGTACCATCGCTGTACTAGCGTCCCCATGGCGATCGCCCATGGGGGTTCTCGCAATCGAGTCTTGTCTCGAACCCCAAGTAAGTAAGCACACACGTTCACGATCACAAACTCTCATCATTCTCTAACGCTATACCGTCGCTGTACTAGCGTCCCCATTGATCTTGTCCCTGGGGGTTCAATATTCTTTATGCTTTATCAGAGTCTAGTATAGTTTTGTTACGCTCTGGCCTTATTCTAATATAAGGATTACTCGGCACCTTGTCTGCCAATATTCTCAAGATCTTACAAAGGCTATTTCCTCTACACGGATTTCAGCTTACCTATGCTTAACAGCTTATCAGCGTGTTTTTAGTAATCATTTATGCGTGTACCAAAAAACCGCACTTCACAAAGGCATCCATGTCATGCTATTATGCAATAACTGTATATCATCTCAAACCACTACATTCAAGTCATTCTTATTTGCAAAAAATTGAAGCGAATTGTATACAGAAGCTAGCAAGAGACTTAGTAAGTGTTTAAAGTGACTTTCCCATGTTCTGGAAGATAAACTGCTGAACGATTGAACGTTGCTCGTCAATTGGTGAGCATAGTGAACATAGTAGCTCAACAGCACGGACATTAAGGTAATATTTATCCTGTTATTATTGCTTGTATATTACTGTATCTTATCTCAAAGTTATCTCAGCTAACCGAGCTCACACTGAGTTGTTCCGCAGGAACTTTAATGAACATTTAATTGTACTTAGCTACAAGATAGCGTTTATAATCATATACTTGGTTAGCATTACAATCGCTTATGCAATGCTTTAGTTTTTGAGAGTATTATTCTTGTGATATTCTGCAAGGTCGATACTTTGCATCGACTGATATTGTTCATATCGTAGCACTGACTACGTATAATAATTGATTAATGTTTATATTTTGTTTATTTATGAGCTTCCAGTTATTTTCAGGTAAAATAACTTATTAAAATATTCATATAATGCTAAAGGTTTTTGTTTTATTTACAAATTCACTTTAGAACTAGCCCCTATGGTAAATTAAAGTGCCTACGAGCGCTCTCTGTCTGTTTAGAAAATCTACCAAGATCGAATCTGAAACACATGCATATAGGCGTAACAAAATATGTGGTGGCATATGTCATATGCTATGGAGTTAAGATAACATTCGATTTAAGCTATAAGTCAGATTTTTCCAAATAGGTGAACTTTTAATGTGAGGCGGAAATAATTCAAGACATATTCAATTTATCGTGGCACAGAGGTCAGTATTATCAATACTGTATCTGATTAAATTAGCATGATTTCAAGAGGCTGCTAAGGCAGAAATCGTTAAGTACTGTAAAACCTTCTTGCATATGAAATAAACATTCGTTTGCGCATATACCATGAACCACATCTGGATATGTCATCTGTACGTTCTTTGAATATGCACTTAATTATTATACAAGAGACAGAGTGATCTGAATCATTCCTGGAACAGTTTTGTTAATAGTCTAAAGAAATTTCAAAGCAAAATTTCCAAGTAACGCCTAAGCCGAAGCAGCTGCTATCAACTTATTAGGCATACCTCACGCCGTATATGCTTTTTCCTTAATTTAATCATCTAAGCTTCTTTAAACCATTAAATAATTTTAAAAACTATTTTGATTGCAAATATTACAAATTATAGTTTTCTGTTTTTTTTTCCTGACTTTTGAAAAACATCTTTTAAGCCAATTTCTTCATTAAGGACTTTTTAATTATTCAACATCAATATGAATAAATCTGTTGAAGATCTAACTGAAAAAGACGCTGATGCGAATCTTCATGATGCGATAATAAAGGCCTTGGATGATGGACAAATGTTTGCTGATTTAGCTTTGAGTTTCGACACGCATTCGATTTCGTAAATGTATACAAAACCGAGCAAGTTCTGGGATAAACTGAATACTCAAGTTTTAATAGAAAGAAAAGTCTAGATATAAGCAACTTATTGACAATGGACTCAAGTATGATGCGTTGAAATTCGAATATCATCACGATGTTATTTAACATATGTTGGGATGGCAAAAACGAGAAAAGTTGGTTATTTATTAGTGAATTAGAGAAGTTGTTTGTATTTTTGTTGTAAACAATTTTTTCATTCACGGATGTATTTCAATGGCTCATTTAATTCTTCCACTTCGAAAAGTGAAGTCATCCAAATAACATCCTCATACCTAATTATAATTACCACTCCAAGTGATGGTTAACGAGACGCGCATCGAGTGTTAAGATTGTGTTTTGAAGTTATGGTGTAAACCTGGTGTCTTAATCCTGATACCTGTTTTCATTTTCCACGGGCTGATTTTCTTTATCTACAATATCTGAAATAAAAAATCCATTATTATAAATTTTCTCTATAAAACCAACAGACTTATGTTCAGAAAGTGATTTGTTTAACTATATTTTAAGAAATGATAATGAAAAATGGGTGCTTTACAAAACGTTTCGCAATTAAATGTGACGAAGGAAGAAAAGTCGTTTTGATACCGTCCTTTTTCTAAGAATCCGCCAGAGCCAAATCAATATTGAATGCGTTTGAATAATTACAGATAAGATACAGAAGACTGCAGACACATTGTACACAGAAGATAGATCACGTATAAATTCAGCATGATCTTGCTTACTTCGCTGATTAGTGCTATGGTTCATTACTTGTCACAGGTGTCTGGACCCCTTTCCCGCTGGATTAATGAATTATTGTCACACGGTATTCGCCATCCGGCTTTAATATATTTGTAGCAAAACCGATGATTTGTGGATTTACAGTTTAACAATGCAGCCTCTATTCCGCTTATTTATCTATCAGTTGACGATCTCTTGTGTGTTCTAAATTTTCAGCTTGTAGGTGCTGCCTTTATTGCGTTTTTTTATATTTCCAGTTCTCACTTCGTTGTTCAGATAGTTCTTTTCTTCTGCATCACAGTCACCTTCAAATCCCATGAGTTTTTTACAAGAAGTATTGTGACACCACGTCTCATGGCCCACGAATGCGCTTTGTTTAATCATGAATGAAACCCATTAGCAAACAAATAGATCACGTTTGTTAATTTACATAGCTACTAATTATTTATCGATTCTTTCTGTACATTGTTTGAAAAACTTAGCTTTTTGGGTACTTCCGTATCAAAAGCACCAATGAAAATAATTTTCCTGCGGCCACTTATGAAAATGAGAATAAAAACACAGATAACTTGGCTAGAAAGAGCTTTAACACGTGTATGATAACGTGTTAAAAGTTTCTTTTATTACAAGCATGTGGAAAAGTACATTTTTCTATTTATTTTGTCCATCATAAGCTGAAGAGATAAGAAGATCCAACCTAAAAAACAACCCTAAAACAATGTTTGATCTTGACAATGTGTCGCAAACTGTATTTAGTATTTTGAAGATCATTCATTTGTATAATTATCCATAGAATTACTTTTAACTCAGTGTACTATGTAAGCCAAATTTAGTTAAGTAAGTATATGCATTGTAAGTGATTGTTGTTGTGCCAATGGTCTTTGCAGCTGAGGCACGGGAAGTAAATAATACAAAAAATATAAGTATTAAGTTAAAATTTTACCCTGGAAATATAATACACATTAAGCACTTTATTTTCATCCACGCCTGATCATCCTTCTTCCTCTACACGGTTTTTAAATTTTTCTAAAAGTGTTTTCATCTGATGCTTCATGGGTTTCGCAGACTCCATGGTATCTTTGTTTTGCATTTTATTACACTTTCGGTAAAACTGTAAAATGTCAAATTTTTCTTGTTCTGTGTTTTCAACATAGTTATAATTGACCAATGTTGCAATTTTTTACAAAAATATCAGCTATTTCTATACTGTTATGTCCTTATCAGAGCCAGAAATATATTTCGGAAAGAGTTAAAGATAGGTATGGGGCATTATATGAAATATATTTAGATTTATCTCGAAAATCCAAAAATGTAATAATATACAGTGTTTTGAAGAACCTACAAATATTTAAGGTGTGTGTCAAAAACACCAAACAATCTATTGGCCATGATGTGGCCAATGACCTTGTTGCCATTGGTATCTTTTTTATAGCAGTGGCACGTTTTTCTAATCTAAATTGGCAGACAAGGTTACTGTCATCTGCAAAACTGCTCAACACTTTGTTGAGCAATCCGTCATTACAAACTTTGTTGAATGCGGAGATATCCAACGCAATCGCTCGAGATTTTCCGTAGTTCTCAATTGCCCTACTCCATATCATATATGGAGTGACATAGACCAATATATCTCCTATCGATCTCTCTTTGCGAAAGCCGTATAGGTTGATCTCGAGGTACTTGAGTAGTTGCTGATTGACTACGCGTTCCATGACTTTGGAGATCATCGGAAGCAAGGCAATTGGGCGATAGTTTGAGGGCATGGATTTCTTCCTTTTTGGAACAGGTTGGGAAATTTCGGATGCATGCTTCCATTTCTGAGGATATTACTTGCGTAACCTCTTCACAACCAAATGACGGGTGGTCAGTGCCAAAGCAGACTTCGAGCTAAGTAAAAGATCTTTCTTAGATCGTCCCAGTTTGCACAATTGTAATGCCAGAATTTACGAGCCAATAGTGGATCCTTCTGTAGGAGTGGCAGTTCACAAACCGTTATAATAAGTTTATGATCGCAAGTACCTAATGGCGGACTAACTGTAATTGTGCAATGATCAGGATTTATGGTTAGAAAAAGATCCAGAAGCGGCAAAGTCGCCCCTCTCTGAGGTCTGAGTTAGTTCGTCCACAAGTTGAGTAAGTCTACAGCTGATGACGAATGCTACAGCTTCCCTACTTTTGTTGCCGGTCTTGCTGTGATGTTTGAGCCAGTTGGTGCTGTGGGCATTGAAATCTCCCAGAAAGATTATTTCTGAATTGGGATGGTCGACCTGTATGGTAGGGATTAGTTTGGGTTAGTTTGTTCGGCTCGAGTGTTTCTTCGTGGTCTCACGAAAGGCGGCTTGGGACAAAAATACATATTCAGAACTTATGTCTAAATCAGGAGTGTAGGTCGTAACCAGGGTAGGGGTAGTTTACTGTTGTCATTGTAAAACATACTTGTATTTCTGTAAGGACTAGTATGTGTGGTCTATTTGATTGTAGATGTTGTTGTACCGAATTAATCTGTGTATTTATGCCTCTTATGTTGCAGAAATCTATTCTAGTTGGTTTGATACCTGTGAAATGTTGCATGAAGTGCAACCAGGGCCACCCGGCGCCGCGGCGTCCAGAGAGCCAAATGACCTTGAAGTTTACCTCCCGAATGTTCTGATCCTGGACGCACCATCATGTCCATACATTCCTACTATGGAACTCGGAACCACCTGCGTGGAAGTCAAACGTGTTTCGGAATAACCACTAAGCGCTTTCTAGTTCTGGTGAGCTGGTTCTTCTCCGGACTTATTACTTTGGTGGTCTCTAGTCTGAAAGGGTTTAAAATGGGTTTGTTGGGTAACTCCTCAGTGATATGCTCCGGATGTTGTACTTCAGTGTTCTCCAGCCTGGAGGAGGACGATAGGATTTGATGGGTCACATCTCGGGGACACTCGAAATGGCGGGGGCGTCACTCCACGTAATCAATCTGCTCTCACCAGTCTGATGCTTCTGCTTAGAGATATAATTAGCGGCTCTAGAGACTCATGGGTAGCCAAGACACTAATCGCGCCCATAACCATCGAGGGCAATGCATATTGGAAGATATTGCGCGGAGAGCTGAAAAGCAGGAACATCAAGTTCCATTATGCGAAAATAAAAAGGCAGAATACGCAAGTGTTTACTAAGTCCCCAGGTGACTATCGCTAAACTTTGCAGGTACCTCCACGAGGTCGACCTTACGAACCAACTACCAAAGCATAAGAAAATTCACGCCGCAATTAGACGATTACACTGAAAACGGAAGAGAGAAAGACTTAAAAGAAGAACTAGGAAATGGGCTACAATGAGGTAGAAGTTGTTCAAATGACGAACAGGAGAATAAAGAAGAAAGTGCCTCTATTATTGGTGAAAACCAAAAGCAGTGACATTTTTAGTTGTCCCCTTTCACACCAGTCATAGACCACGGTTAGCACCTCTTGAAGATCCTTTCAGATGATTCTTTGCGAGTTGCTTTTTATAAGTATTACTAGATCATCCGCGTATGCGTAGCCGACATCGAGAAGACCGCTAGAAGGAGAAACCACAGAAAGGGCGACAACAGCCCACCCTGCGGAGACCCCCAACAGCCTTGAATCTCTAGCCCTTCCCCTGTAGGGCCCCCCTTTCAGCTAATGCTGTGCATAAGGAGTTTGGTAATGTTCCTTCAATGTTTAAGAATACACCCACCGCGATACTCTTGTCGTCTACGCTTGTGCTATGCTCCCGACAAGGTTACTTAGTGCTAGTTCTGTAAGTTTTGCCGGCCTGATACGCATATTGGTGAGCATTTAGTGGATACTCACCGAGTGCACTCGTTATAATGTGCACTTCCAGTATCTTTTCTATCCATTTCAACAGAAAAGAGGTCAGACTTATTGGACTCCATGATTTGGTTCCCTACGATCTATCTTCGGGATGTATACCACTCTGATTTTAGTCCAGCTGATAGGTATATAATAATTACTAGATAGTACTAGGTTCTAAAGAGTTGATTAAGAATGATGAATGATTAAGAATTAGGTTCTAAAAAGTTGATTGAGAATGGTGTTAATACCTTCCGACCGTTTTGCAGTAGTGCTGAAAATATCCCGTTCTCACCAGGTGATTTAAAATGCACTTTTAATTGTTAATATATTAATTATGTTCTTAGGGACAATCCATTTTCTCCTTTTTGGTCGATTTGATCGGTTCCAAAAAGGCTCTTGCTCATCATTACGCAAAAGCCGCCGTCCTGGTAAGAAAATCTTAGCCAGAAACTCTAACGTTTCTATATCAGGTCCCGTAAAGGGTCCGTCAGGACGTTTTAGTGATGTTAACTCCTAAACGGGTTCTCTAGAGAAAATTCTATGGATCCCAGCACTGCCAGGTGCATGTGTTATGCTCTGGTAGAAGGTTTCAAATGACTTCCTCCTTGCATTTCTGATAGCGTTGTTGTAGTTCATTAGAGAAGTTCTGTATAAATCCCATATGCCGGTCTCTTTGGTTCGATTAAACAGTTTACGCATCTCCTTCCATTGTTTTTCAAGGGAGTTGTTTCACCAAGTGGTTCTTCTGTTATCCCTTTTACTCTTGAGTAGACAGTTTTCGTAATAAGCCGTATTGCGACATAAGACAGGGCATTGACTTCATGAATAGACCCTAATTGGTTGATTAACCTTACGCAAAATTCAAAGCTTTTAAGCTTTCCTGATGGAGTTAACATTTATAATTTTTTGAAAATATTCTACTACTTTTAGAACTGGCTTTTAAAATAGTAAGTACTTAAGGTTGTCACAGTCCATTTTACATAATTAGTCAAACAATTATTTCCATGTATTGTTGTATATGTTAAGATACGACAAACAGTTTCCTGATAATGTTAATGTGTCCGATTGATTTAGATAGAAAGAGGTAGAGTTTTACGCTGGTTTAATAATTTTGCTATAGGCACCACCTACCTTTGGTTCGGGCTGCGCATATGCTGTCAAATACACATATTTTGTTTTGTTCACTGCTATTTCCTAAAATCGAAAAATTTTAATTAAAACAAACTTAACACGATACACTTAGTTTGCAAAGAAATGCAAACTACTTATTTACTGCAAAATACTTTATATATAGCAGGATATATGAATGCTTACTTGGCAAGTAGTAGGGTATACAGCCACATATCTGCAAGGAATTTTTCGATTGACATTCCAAACTGCAATCCTTCCTCGAGTAATGTCTGAAAAAATCACCCACTCTTTGAGTTTGCGTATAAAAATGCCTTCTTTCTTAATCGACGTATTAAGTTACTTACCTGCTGAATTTTGTACTCTAATGTGAAATGAATGTCTACTGTTAGTTGCACTTTCCCATATAAAATTCACTGTTGTCAAACTGATGACTATTTTGTTAGAAATGCATTTTATACGGGAATGTTCAACTATCAGTCAAGGTTCAACTCAGCTGAGCATAAGGTGTGCTTAAACATGTTGATGTAAATAGTTTTAATTTGTTAAACATTCGATAAGCCTATTAGTTGACTGACTATAGGGTTGCCAACATCCAGAATAAAAAAGGACGTTCGCAAAAAAAAATTGCGAAAGCGCCTCGCCGCAAGCGAATCATTTTTCGGCGCATTCACGATATGCAAAAAATCTGACGGCTTCATATCACAAAATTGACACAAAGATAATATTAACTTGCACAAAAAGGAGGACGCTGCGACAAAAACAAAAAAATTCTCTCAAAAATAGAGGACTGTTTTGGCAACCCTAGTCTGATGTTAGTGAATTTTTTAAAATTGGCAGTATATGATTAAAATACAATATCACACTCCATATCTTTCGACGGCAATAAAATGTATTTATTGCCCCCAACTTGTGAAACCTTAAGTTTGGGCTAGTTTAGGTTTATCGTTGTACATAGGCCTAGGTTAGCTCAGTGAAATTAATATCCACTGGTAGTTGCACTTTCCCATATAAAATACATAATTGTCAAAGTGATCACTATTTTGACCGAAATGCATTTTTGAACTTTTTAATGTGGATTGGCAGTATATGATTCAGATACAATATCTTTCGAGGGCAATAAAATTTATTTATTGCGCCCGACCTGTGAAAAGTTAAGTTTGGGCTAGTTTAGGTTTATCATTGTACATTAGCTTAGGTTAGCTTGGGTTTCGGTGCATACATGAATTTTTGTGCTTCAATCAATGCAGTTTAACTTAGGATACATCGGTGTGATTGTATTCGTATTCAATGTAGGTGTCATTGTAACTACTGTATCTAATGAAACAAAGCTGAATAAATAAACAAATAACATCTTTTTTATTTTAAAATATCAATTCTCGTATTTATATCCGAATGAATGCTTATTCATTCATCCGTCCTACCTACATTTTTATCAAAGTGGTACTCAGTAACTATCTATCATCTTTATAGTTATCAGGTAGCCTTCACTATTTGTATCTAAGGCGGACCCTGCATAGCGCAAATTTTTCGGTTAATTCACCATTTCACAACGAATTTTTGAAAAAAAAATAGGATTAATATCACCTAACTTTTTGTTTAGGAGCATAAAATTGATCCCAAAATGCATTTTCAAGCCTCCTAACTCAAAAAATTAAACATTTTGAAGTTCTACGAATGACGATGAGATATTCTAGGACAGGATTAAAAAATAATGTTTAAATTGATGAATTGGGAAGCATCGGTTCTAAAAAAAATCAAACTTCTCTCTTAGTTTTTTGTTCCTCTTTTGCTCAGTGTGAAAACAGTGCACAAAGACTGTTACCTACCCTATCTGTTCCTATCAGTAAAGTCATAAGCGTATTATATGTATGCATCTTATATTGTTGAGCGCTTTGATACCAATTTTTACCTGTAATATTGCAATGGACGTTCATTCGAAAAATAGCACTGCCTTTTTTCAATGGGTACATCCCGTAAAGAACTGGTTGCTTCTCTAACGACAGGTTCAATAGTAACTCTGGTTTCAAAGCCGGGACTTATTAGGAATCCAAAATCCGCCATTTTAGGAGTTTCTATTGGATTAGAGAGAATCACCTAGAAAGAAAAAATCGAAAATCCTTATAGTCGAAATTATACCCATTTGATTTGATGTCTTACTGGATTTAACGATACTTATGTGTAAACAAAGCTGAATGGACCCATAGAAAGTACAAACGAGATAACTGTTGGTGCCTTTTGCACTTTGAATGGCAGTGAGCAGCCCTAATCCATTAAAGCTAAAGTCTACACTTTATGGACACGAGTTTTGCTTTTAAAGCAAAATGGTTGGTTCTAGAGACGCAATTTTGCACACAGGCGTAAAATTTAATGTAGAATCTTGCATTTAATGGCGATGTTGCCAATGTTTACATTTGTAATTTTATTTTTAAAACTACCAATTATTTATAAAAGTGCAAAATTCTCCCTTTAATTTTAGACCTATGTACTAAATTTCAGATCTACAATATGACGCTTAAGACTCTAAATCTAAACTAGATTTTTTTTGAAGATTTTTTATTTCCATTTAATAAGCCAATCTGCTAATGCTTAAGGAATAAGGCAGTTAATCCATTTAATTAAGAAGTTAGATTAAACCGACATTAAACCAAATCAATATAAATAAAAATAATAAATTACTGTATTAAAAAATACACTTATATATTTTATTATTTAGCATATATAAACCAATGCATACTTAATAATAAACGAAGAGAAAGAAGTCAGAAACGGAATCGTATTTCATGTTAAGAATGTATTACAACGAGCTGCAGTTGCAACACAATTGATTCCCACAGCAATTACAAATATTAAGAAGAATGGTATAAAATCATTTTGAAAATAAAAATATTTGCAATTATTTAATTTACTTGTTTTTAGCAAAAATACTATCTTGATGAATACTTAACATATGAAAATATAAATGTTAGTTCAAACAATAAAACATACAAACCCAAAAAAAACACACCATTGCATTGTCAGTGTTAATATAATTGTATCGATATGGTTGAAATACTTCAATAGCGAATTACAAAATTAAATTTACTATAGCAAAAAAAGCTCTCAATCAGTCTCGTTGGTATTGTCAGAAACAGAACTGAACTCAGAGTTATTGTTTTCTTCGCTGTCCATAGTAATAACAACTGGCGGAATGTCAGAGACATCATACGCCTCCTAAGTTTTTTGAATTGCATTTTCAGTATGATTAACATATTTTTTCCGATGACCTATAAAAACTTTAGTTTATTACCTTTCCCATGTAGCCAAAACTTTTGATGACCATTAAGACTAGAAATATCGTATTTTTGTTTACTTTCGAACTATACCATTTCAATTGCATTAAACTGGCAATGGTATGACGGCAATCGCAAAATTGTATGTCCCAAAGACTTAACATATTGTCGCGTAGGACGTGACGCCATGCCTTGGATGACGTGCAGGTTATGTAGCTTAGATTCGGGATCTATCTGAGAATATATGATAAGGAAGGCATTTTCAATTATTGTTTATAGGTTTTTGGTCGCTGTTTTATAATATAGTTTTTGAGTTGTGTTGTGTTTTATTTAGGATTTGATTTGATTTAAGCGCACTCAGAGGTTACGCTGCACTCTTACTATTTGACAGATTCTACTTTGAAATTATCCTTCTTAGAACTTTGACAAATATGTCGCAGATTCGACTTTACTACTTTAGGTGGTAGACCGAGTTCACCCACACGTGTGTGCTGCGAAAGTCGAGATAAGATATTATGAAGGCTGAAGGTTGGGATCTTACGCACATGTGTGCTTACAAGAAACTGGTTAGGGTGAGTGACAAAATTTGCCGAACTAATTGTTCGCTTGAGTATTTATATAATAACATTTGCTGGTCGTTGCACGTTTAAGGTTAACATGTAACGGAATATATGATTATTCCGCTACACTAAAAGTTCAGTTCAATTACGAATGATTTTCGATATTTAGGATTTAAGTTGCCAGTGACATCTATTCACGAATGGGTTTATTACCCTTAAGCTACACGAAAATTTCGGTTCAATTTTAAATGATTTTATTTAATTTTTGGGTCGCCAGTGACATCTATTCACGAATGGGTTTATTTCGTGTGGTTAGCTATTTTAGGAAGCGCAGTACGCTATTTTATACCTACAATTCATGAATTTAATTTACTATAAATTGCTATATTCAATATTGAGTATTTCTATAGCTTGACGCTGCGTGATTTATAGTAGTGATCACATGGTATAAATTATCCAATAATACCTACAGCGGCAAGCATAATTTGTCGAACGTCTTAAATTTTGAAAGCGAGGTCGTTTATCTTTGTCGAGACGCTGGACGGGTGAGTGCTGATTTTTAATCTTGAAATATTTAATTCATCTTGCAGTATATTTAACTAATTCTTTTATTTTTAAATACATAACTAGTATTTGTTTATGATTCGTTTACTCCTATTCGACGAAAGCAAGAATTTAGCATTGTTATATTCCATTTTTATTTATCTTACATCTTCAATAATTTGAGTTATTGTTGTGACCGTCGGGTAAGAATACCGATTTATTGGTGAAAATTTGCGTCTCTCATTATTCAAATTCATGTAATTTGAAAAAGGGCTTAGTCCAGATTTACAAAGAACGTAATTATTTCATCGTTTAGTGGTCACGCACATTATTTTACGTATTTCCATTCAAATTGAACAGTATTATTTGGGTGAATTCTCGGAGTAAATTCTATATATTCCGGCAAAGGTAGTAAATTGGATTTTCAGCAGAATTTCTCCGATTTTACCCCCAAGTAGTGGATGTAATCCCTGAGAATAACCTCTCGGAGAGGGTTTCTATATCTGCCTATGGTTTTTCCCTCCCTGAGGTGTTTGATGTTATTGGTTCCCTGCCCTATCGCCTTTCCTGTGGCCCTGATGGTATCCCTGCATTTTTCCTCAGAAAGTGCCAATTCACATTGGCTGTCCCGCTTCACATCCTGTTCAGTAAGTCGTTGAAACTGGGTGAATTTCCGCCGTTTTGGAAAAACTGTTTCTTGAAACCAATTTTCAAGTCAGGGGACAGGACTCAAGTGTCAAATTATAGAGCAGTTTGCATGTTGGACTTGCTGGTAAGTAGGAAACTATATTGGGACTTTGAAGGTGTGATCAATGAACAGCAACATGGATTTTTTGGTGGAAGATCTACATCAACAAATCTGGTCCTCTATGAGAGATTTATTGGTGATGGCATGGAAAATGGGATGCAGGTGGACTCTTTATATTTGGACTTTTCTAAAGCCTTCGATCGGGTAAATCATTCATTGCTTCTTGATAAATTGGGAAAATTGGGTGTGGGGGGACCTGTCTTGCGTTGGTTGGCAGACTTAATCGGTGGCAGGGTGCAGTCTGTGAAGCAGTGCGGAAGGGTTTCCGGTGAGATTGAGGTCCTTTCTGGGGTACCTCAAGGTTCACATTGTGGTCCGATCCTTTTTTCAATCTTCTTGTTGGACCTAGTACCCTGCATAAAAAAATGTAAATTCCTAATGTTCGCAGATGATATAAAGCTGTTTGCATCGGTTGCATCTGCTAGGGATGCAGAATGTATTCAGGATGATTTGAACAGTATTTCTTACTGGTGTAACCTTAATGGGATGGGGATCAATATATCAAAGTGTTACAAAATTTCTTTCACACGATCAATAGCACCTATTGTCTTTGATTACAGGCTGAATGATGTAAGCCTTCCATCGTGTACCGAAGTAAAGGACCTTGGAGTGACATTTGATACAAAATTAACATTTAGTTCTCATATTCAGAATATTGTGTCACGGGCTTACAAGATGCTGGGGTTTGTTCAGCGCCTGTCGGTTGATTTGTCAATCTCAACATTTACTAAGCTTTACTCATGTTTTGTCCGCTCAGTCCTGGAGTACTGTTCTGTGGTGTGGTCTCCCTGTTACGATGTTTGGAACGAGGAAATTGAAAGGGTACAGAAAAAGTTTCTTAGAGTGGTGGTTTTTCGCTGTGGATATGCTAGGGAGGAATATGAGTATCGAGATATTCTTCAGGCTCTAAATCTGTCAAGTCTCTATTCACGTCGATTAAGGGCCGATGTTTGCTTCTTGCATAAAATCATTGAGGGCAGCATTAAGTCTTCTGAGTTGTTGTCGTTGGTTCCATTTAATTCAACATCAAGAAGGGGTAGACATACTGATGTTTTCTTGGTTCCATTTCATCTCACAAATTATGGTAAGAATGATCCCATAACTCGCATGCTGAGGACTGCTAATGGCATTCTCCACGATCATCCTGAGGTTGATATTTTTGGTACCACTAGAGCATCATTTAAAACTAAATTAAATAAAATTATATGTGATCTTAATGATTAGTGTTCGTTCTATATGAGGTGATATAGCTTTATTAACTAATATGGTGATATATTTGTAAATTGTGATTTTTGTAAGCTTTGGTATTTTATTGTATGGTGATAATGATTATTATGTTTTTTATAGTGTAACTTTGTTGTTGGTATAGAAAAATGGCTTGTACCGTAGATAAATAAATAAATAAATAAAGTATTGCTGGTTTTAATATTTTTTCTCTTCAGGCTTATTTAATTAAATTTTCCCTTTATTTGTTACTACAAATATATAATTATTATTAGCACTCGCCCTGTCTCGTCTCCACACTGATGTACCGACATTACTTTGCATTTGTAAGAGCTTAATTTTACATATGTAAATTTATCTGGTTTTTTATCTTTTATCTGAATTTCTATCTTGATACGAGATAGTGATTATCTTATCTTTATCTTTAATTAAATTGAGGCGTAATTATGCTCAACTAGCGTTAATTTGCCAAGGGCCGAAATAAAAAGTAATAACAATCATTTATTTTGAGTTATAAGACTCGTTATTAGAGGTTGTACCTCTATTTTTCTATTTATTATCAAATTCAAGTTATATTTTATTTAGATTTACCGAGAATCACTGAATTGGAACGTAATTCCATAATTTTCTTTTGAATTTTAAATTTCAGTCATTTTTTTTTTAATTTCATCTTTTAAAGTAAAGAAAAGGATATCTTGAGTAACAGTAGTTATTTATAATTTTTGCTCAATTTAGCATTGTAATTTAAATTTCTGATTATATCTGCTTTAACCAGTAAATTTTCAATTTGTTGTTTGCTTCCTGATGTGTTTAACAGTGTTACTGATGTTCACAGGATATTTCCCTGAATATTATTTAATTAGCGATATACATTGGTCTAAGACTAGCTTATTTTCCCTGGAAAGCATGTATTCCCCCTAATTGGCTGGAAGAACACATCGTGCTTGGCAAGTAGCAGGTGTTTGTCCACTTGCGGTACAAAGTGTTCTGAGGGAATCGATACGTTGGAAACCAAATAAGTCCTCGATAAGACCAAGAGACACTAACTTGGGAATA
>MU183757.1:105695-123172 GCA_016904865.1 Pissodes strobi
GTTCCAGTAGAGGTCCCAATACCATCGCATGGTTACAGAATATTTGGACAAGCTAAGTATTAGGCAATCAGAAGATAAACATATTGTAAAGACCAATAATAACGCTTTATTCATTCCTTTTTTAAGCTGTCACAATTAGTTTTAATTCTCATCACTAAGTCAATTTATTCATAAACTTTATTTCAAATAATTTCATCAATTATATTTGCCATTTGATTATATAGATTTCAATTTTTCAAATTTCATCAATCGTATTTCTACTTTAATTGTATAATTAATATGTTGTTGTTTTGAAATTTATTTCTTTAATTTATCGCAAATTAATGGTCTGTGAGACATTGCGAATTATAAGGGCAAATTTCTGATATTCTTATCTTTATATTTATTTTTATTTAAGTATTCATATTCAGTTCGTATTGTCTCTAGGAACTCTGGCGCCCACAATACACAGCAGCAAAGAACGACGACCGACCCCCTAAGAAAAATAAAAACGAGTCTCATGCATTTAATCAACTAATTATCGTTACAAATTGGCAACTGAGCTAGCTTTCGCAACAAACAATCGCTTGCATTGACCACTCGCGTTGTTCATAAATTGTCTTTAATGTTTACATAATATTTTCCAAGTTCAAGTACAAACTTAGGACAGGGTGATAAATTAATAGTTTAAATGTGTTTAATAGTTCACAATATGTTTTTTGCTACTGTGGAGGAGTCATTTGTGGTCCTTTTTGCTAATAATAGTTTTTTGCTAATAGGATCCCTTCAGTATATTTTTCAAATTTTTAGAGTCAATAAATTCATTGAATAAAATGTTGGCGTATACTGGGTAAATTATTAAAACTTCGTCATTTGTTACCTTGAATCCTGTACTGCGCGTTGATGAGCAATAGTAATTATCAATTTGTGCATCCAGAATTACAGATAATCCTAAGTGAGCTCCTGCACCTAAAAATATAAAAGGTAATAATATTTAATTGAATTAAGCTAAAGATACTTCTACTTTATTAACAGTAAAAAGTAAAAAATCAATTTTTATAGGATGCTAGCGAATACAGTTTCCGTGCCTATTAATTATCCCAATTATTTTTAAACAACTTCATTGCCTTTTAATATCTGCTTTGATCCCCAATCCCCAATTTTTTCCTTTCTGTATCGTTTGGTTTTTGATGATATGCTTAATGCAAGTAGTTTATTTTGGTTCTGACAGGGAATTCCCTGTCAATATACATTCTCCATAAAATTTTCTCATTAATAGTTCAGTTAATGGTGTTCACTTTCATAGTTCATGTTTCGACCGCATAGAGCAACAAAAACTCCGTACAACCACAATAATGGTCGTATACTATGTTATAAAAAACTAAACATTTTTCCTACTAACCTAGAGGCCTTCTAGGAATATATTCTCCATCATCTATATCCGGAAAACCCTTTTCAGCATCCCAGTCGTAAACGTTACTGGGATATGTTTGGTTTAAGATACTTATGTCTTTCCTAAAAGAAAAATGTCAAAAGTTTTTGGAAGCAAATAAGGATTTGATTATATCTTTCTTAATTTATTTACTTTAATTATTTATTATATTTTATTTTCAAATGCTACTCGTATTTTAATAAGTTTGTTTTACCAATTTTTTTTATAGATGGAATAACTATCGTTACAGGGCTTTTTGACTTACATATTTCGGAAAATCTTTTCAGGTGGCAGGCGATTAAAAGAACAGCAGAGCCCTTCGTCTGTTAGGTCATTGTTAAATGCTACATCGCAGTCCAATTTGTCACTTCCCCACTGACAGGATTTTAAAATATCGGAGCAGGAGTTGCCCACCTACAAGGAATAGTGAAAATAGTCAAATTTTCCAACATCGTATGTTAAAAAAAAATTTATATGAATCAATATGTACCATTATAGATATTTTTAGTCGAGTAATGTATAGGGTGTCCGGTTATAAATGTAACCCCCCATTAACTTTTTTATTTGTCCTCGTATAAAAAAATGTTAAATACAAAAGTTGTAAGGATTTTCATACAGTTTTCTGCGGTGTTACTAGAAAAACAATTGAACATCGTAATTTTACTGTACAGATTAAATTAATGTTTTTTTTTAATGGGACACCCTGTATATTCTTCGGTATATCGATAGAGCTCTTTAAGGCGAGTTCAGTAATATAAGGCTTGTTGGGTCTAGCTATAATAGTTACCACGTAAATTGCAAGAATGTCTGGTATCTGATTATTACTGAACCCCTCTCCTAAATTATTTATTTGGTGAGCAAGAAAAAAATTCTTCCTTCAGAAGCTTTTCTGATATTCATTTGTTTTTCTAGTAACACCGCAGAAAAGTTTCTGAAGGAATCTACAACTTTTGTATACATTTTTTTCTAGCTCACCAAATAAAGAATTTAAGAGAGGGGTTCAGTAATAATCAGATACCCGACATTTTTGCAATTTACGTGGTAACTATTATAGCTAGACCCAACCAACCTTATATTACTGAACTCGTCTTAAAGAGCTCTACCGATATCCGGCAGAATATACAGGGTGTCCCATTTAAAAAAACATTAATTTAATTTTCACAGTAGAATTTCGATGTTCAATTGTTTTTCTAGTAACACCGCAGAAAACTATATGAAGATCCTTACAACTTTTGTACTTAACATTTTTTTATACGAGCGAAAATAAAAAAGTTAAAGGGGGGTTACATTTATAACCGGACACCCTGTACCTAATTATATAATATTCCTACATTAATTACATTTCGCATTACAGTTATGTTAGGGTAACTTACTCTGACTAAAAAGTCCCTTAGAGACTCCCATCTAATATTTTCGGTATTTTCAAACGAGGCATTTCCATTGCAAGCATCGTCT
Organism: Pissodes strobi; assembly: GCA_016904865.1. Lineage (NCBI taxonomy): Eukaryota > Metazoa > Arthropoda > Insecta > Coleoptera > Curculionidae > Pissodes > Pissodes strobi. The sequence goes on from MU183757.1 coordinate 108,562, forward strand.
AGAAGCTTTTTTTCTACATTCGTTCTACAAAAACACATTGATACCTTAGTCAATTGAAGTAGTGCATGTCCCTTCGATTCGATTTTTGAATCACTGATAAAGTAAAAAAAACCTTCAGGCAAAACTTAGTTTTAATGTCAATAGCTATATAGGTCATCATTCATTATACATACTACGATTCAAATCTGAATTAATTAGAAGTTATATTTAAACGATGTTTCTTTTATCGTTATTTCCATATCATTCCTGGTGGTGTAAATTATTTAGATGGATCAAGCCTGATTAATATGGATCAATTTGGATAGAAAAAAAAGGTGTGTGCTTAAGATCACGTGGCAGAAGTGAAAACTTCAAAGAGCATGAAAAGCTGTACAAGAAACAGGACTTATTTGTCAAGTCCTAGTTAATATGCATAAGAAAATTAGCAATAATAATTTAATAATAATAATAATAATAATAATAATAATAATAATAATAATAATAATAATAATAATATATAATATCCTTTATTTCCAACAAGATCATTTTTGACAATGACAAAGAAACGTCAAGAAGCAGATTTTGTGACAAGCACACTAAAATTACAATTTTGACACTACAAATATTACAGATTTAAAATGGATTAAAATCTAATACTACTCTGTAACTATACAAAGATACATGTGGCAATAAAATAAAATAACATATTTGTAAGACATCACACACACACATTTAAAAATCAAAATTAAAAGAGCAAAAACCTTTACCTTGCAAAACAGTATCACAGCCTTACGAAACTTATCCTTATTTTCAATTCCCCTTAAATTTGCCGGCAAAGACTGATAGGCTTTGACCGCACTATAGTAAGGACCTCTCTCAAAAAAAGTTGAGTTGTGAGTAGGGATACTAAGTCCAGCCCTGTTCCTAGTTACAATCGTCATAGATTCAGAATAGAAGTCTGAGTTGGTACAGAATAAATGAGGACTTTTTTTAACAAACATGACTAGAGCGAGGAAATATAGACAAGGGGCAGTTAAAATGCGCAAGCTACCAAAATGGGGTCTACATGAAGATCGGGGTGCAGTTTTAGTATGCATCTAACGATGCGCTTTTGGGTCTTAAGGATAGTTACTGCATGCTTTGACGAGCCACAAAATAGAATCCCATAATTAATAAGCGACTGTACAGAGGCAAAATAAAAATTACGAATGCTCTCTACAAAGAGTGAATCCCTCAACCTGCGTATTAATGCACACATACTGTTCAGCCTGGCTTGCAAAGAGTAGATATGGTCCTCCCAACTCAAGCTTGAGTCGATGATAAGCCCCAGAAACTTAACACTGTTGACAACTGATATGGATTTTCCATTAAGTTTGGCGTAGAGTGATACATTCCTTGCCGAAGATTTCTCAAAAGAAACAAGAGCAATCTTATCAGCATTAAGTCTCAGGCAGTTTGATTTGCACCATCTCTGCATTTGTATAGTTAGAATAAAAAATTGGATAAGTAATACGAATAATTGCAATATGAACAAAAAATACTTTGAACAGGCCCAATTTTCCTGGTCCAAATAATTTTAAATGAGATTTCAAACAAATAAAGCTACTTATTTACCATAAGAACTATGCGCACCGATATGCTGAAAATGATATTTTACCTGGAAAACTGCCATAAAATCAGCTTGAATAAGTTTTCAAAGAAATTTAATTTCTTTTAAATCTACATATTTTAATCTAAGCGTCATGGCAAATTATTGGAAAACAAATTCCTTCAAATTTCCCACAAAACATAAAAAGATGAAAAATTTTAGTTTTTTTCGATTTTCTGCGTGTTTAAAATCGATATTTTCGTATTTCCCGATCTCGTGCAGAAAATGTTTAAAGAACTTTTTTATATCAGAGACATCGATTATGCGATTCTGAGATTGATTTTTTAAAAGTATCTCTGCGTTGGTTACTATTTTTAGTAGACTTTTCAAATTAAAAATTCGTAAAATCAATCATTCTGTATTTTCAATCATATTGATGCGATGGTATGTTCCAATATTATGTGGTGACGTGTCTTGTCAAAACTTGAAATAAAAAGTACCATAAAGTGACTTCTTATACGATTTTTTACATAAATTCTCGTCAAATAATTGATTTTTCTATTAAATAAAATATTTGTTGAGAAAAAATATCTTCATTTTTTTGACCTACAAATCAATGTTTTTTACATTTTCTTTCAAAAACCCATTTCCCGATATTTTCGAAACAGAGATACATTTTGGAGAGTTTTGCTACTAGAAATTTCCTATCAAACTGACGTTACGGTTTTTCCGATCCTAGCGACTTTTTCGGCGTTAGAATACCTAAAGTTCTCTCGATAGTTATTATGTATCAAAGCAAAATTTTGAAAATGCACATTTGATGTAATAGCTGGAAAACTAAAAATCGAAACGCCAAAAATAATCGACCGCCAGTTGTCTTCAAGTCTTGCCTAAAAAAACGTGCAAAATTCAAAATCTACACTAGTAGCCGTTTTCGAGAAAAATGCTAAATATCTAAAAAAAATGTTTTCATTCCACTTGCAAAGGCGTTTCCTATAATACCCTAATGGGTACTGCAAGTAGGAAACGTCGAGGAGGAAAGATACCGATTGACTCTTTTCTTAAAAATGTTTAGAGTGTAGCCAACAGAGAACAATTCGGTTGGTAAGGAGTTCCAGATGCTCGTTACACGCCAGAAGAAAGAATTTTGGTAGAGGCTGGTTCTGGGTGTGCTCTGTTGAAGAGCATATGGATGAGAGCTTTTAGCTTGTCGTGTGGAACGAACAAAGTTGGCACTGGAGGGAATCATAATTGTCCGTTCCGTGATAATATCAGTAAAAAAGGGAGAGATCACCCACCATCTGCCTATGTTCCAAGTGAAGGGAACGAGTTAGTGTTTTGTCGTTAATAAGTCTAACAGCTCGGTTCTGGATGGAGTCCAAGAGCGCCAAAGTATGTTTGGGAGCAGAACTCCAAATGTGAGAGCAATACTCCAGAGTAGGTCTGATTTGCGCTTTATAGAGTGTAAGCAGCTGATGGGAGCTAAAGTATTTTTTGGCACGGAAATTACACCTAATTTGTGAGAGGCACACTTGACGAGACCTCGGATATGCTCATCCCATGACAAGTTAGTGCTTGCGGATATTCCAAGCAGCGAAAGATTGGAGGATGGAGAAATGATTTCCCCCTCCATGATGATGTCAAGGTAGTTTCCCTTAGTTTTTCTCCGGGAGAACACAGCAGTCTGTGTCTTTTTGGCATTGAAGGTTACATGATTGCTGGATCCCCATTCAACAATTGTGTTTCAGTCTCGATTGACTGAGTCAGCCTGTTGTCTTCTTAGTTGTCCCAGAGTTGCCGATGATAATGGCTTGTCAGAAGAAAAGGATGGTACAAGATTGCTATCATCTGCATAGCTGTAAATGAGGTTTTCAGTAAGTCAGTAGGTCATTTATGTGCAGCAGGAACAAAGTTGGAGATAAAACCGAACCTTGCGGAATACCAGCATTGATGGAAAATGCCTCGGACGAGACACCATCGATAGCGACATTTTTTATCCAAAAAACTAGACAATAGTGTATGTAGAGCCGGTGGAAAGCCATACGCTGAGAGTTTGTCCAGGAGGGATTGGTGCCACACCCAGTCGAAGGCTTTGGAGATGTCAAGAACAACGACTCGGGACTCTCCGTATTTTCTAAGGTTGAATTCCAGATGTTTGTTACATAGGACGTCAGATTTCCTTTTAAGCGCTTCACTTTAAATCCATATTGCCTATCAGATATTATGTTGTTCTGTTCAAGATATTTAAGTATCTCGGTGTGAATGACTTTTTCCATTACCTTGGCTACTACTGGGGTTAAAGATATTGGACGGTAAATACTGGCATATTTTTCTTGCCCTTCTTAGGTACAGGTTGCACTCTAGCGCGCTTCCAGAAGGCTGGGAAAATACCTCTATTGTAGCATAAGGTATATAGCTTGGTTAGAATAGGTGTCAGCTCCAGTGCGCACTGTTTGACAACAATTGGGGGAATTCCATCTAGTCCAGCGGCTTTTGACGAGTCAAGACGACAAAGTAACCCTCTTATCTTTTTCTGCTTGAAAATAATTTCTGTCATTGTTGTGGCGACTCTAGGCAACATTGGTGGAGTCTTTCCTTATGCATCAAGGGTCGAATTTCGTGCAAACATTGAGGCAAACAAGTCTGCCTTTTTCTTTGTAGTCACTGCAACGGAATTGCCTTCGCGCAATAGTGGTGGAAAACTTGAAGATGAAAAGTTTTTCCTAATGTCCTTTGCAAATCCCCAAAATGATTTTGAGCCGCTCGGACAGTTCAAAAGCTTCTCGCGGACTCTCTGATCAAAATCAGCTTTGGATTGATCAATAATTAGTTTACGTCTATTTCGTGCATCCAGAAAAGCTCGGCGCGAAACAACCGATGGGTTGTTGTGCCATTTGCGATACGTTTGCTTCTTTTTGGAAACCGCCTGAGAACCATGATTTTCCAGGATAGGATCGTTTATTAGAGAAGGGGATTGAAGTCTCAATCCCAATGAGAATGACCTCTGTAATGGATTCAGCTATTACAGATGGATCGCTGGATTTAAAACAGACGTCCCTCCAAAGGAATGACAAGAAAAAGTCACGAAGTTCATTCCAGTTTGCATGTTTATAGTGCCACACTTTGCGAGGAAACGCTTTAGAGGACGGTGGAGTTGGACAGATGGACAAAGATGATATAAGCCTGTGATCAGAGTTACCCAGTGGTGATGTAATGTTTATCCTATAAGAATTTGGGGATCTTGCTAGGAACAAAGCCAGTAGGTAAGCCTGATGGTTTCCAACGTCAGGTATCCGTATTGGCTCGTCCACAAGTTGAGCCAGGCCGCAGGTGATTGCAAAAGCCTCAGCTTCTCTGCCCATATCATCCGTTCGGGAAGAAAACTTTAGCCAAGGGATGTTGTGAACATTAAAGTCCCCCACGAATGTTATTTCAGCATCAGGGTGGGTGGTTTGAAGTTTGTCGAACCGAACGTTAGTGAGAGATAGGAGAAGAGTTGTTTATAATTGGGTTCATTTGGAGAAAGATAAAGGATGCAGATAAATTTAGTGGCATCCTTTAGTGACAGCTTGAGCCAAAGAACATCAAAGTTTGCCGATTCCAAACTCTCTTCTCGGTGACATGAGAGGTTACGGACGTAAGCGATAACACCTCGTTTAAATCGGAACTTGGTGTGAAGTTCGTAATTGGGGCAAATTATATGGACAGCGAGCTGACTTGGGTTTCCGTTAATCCCAAAATACTAGATTTTTTCTGTATGGAGATGGTGATGGACAGAATTAATGTTGACATTAAGACCTCTGAAGTTGCTGAAGTCAATTCCTAAGTTGTTTTTCTTCAATGTGAATCCACCCCATACACCCTCCACCCGGAGATCCGAATGGGAGGGTATTTTACCTCCGGAATATTTTGTATTGGGTGAATCCATCATCATTATATCATCAGTTTCAAAAACTTCAGTTTAAAATGACCCGAATAAGAAGTTTTCACTTTAAAAACAAAAATAAAACAAAGTTATCGTAATAATGACCATAACTATACTTTTTCTACTACCTACCCTCCATTCATGATCTTCTCGGCTTCACTTTTCTTAGCTTGATTCATATTGCAAATAGTGATTGCAGGGAATGGGATAGAGCTAAGTTTGGCGTCAAAAGGGCTGAAGCTTATGATTACAGGGCTCGATTTCCATTTGGTGTAGATATTGGAAATATAATACGCTGCGAAGCCAATCGCAAGTGAAAACGAAATGAACCAAAATATTCTATAAAAGAAATCAAGTTTTAAATGACTGAGAAATATTATTCATAACACATAGTTCCAATTTGATTTCGAAATTTAAAATCAAAGCTAGAAAATGGTGATCATTATGCAATTCGATATCGTTAATTATAACATGTTAACTCTTTGAAACATAGAATATAGTGTGATTTTATGGTCCCTTTTGTACAGCACAGATTGCTTTTTTAACAAAAAAAAAAATGGAACGTCAGTAGTTAGGTGGCTCCTAATATCTTCGCTCCACTTGGCAGATAATTAACACAGCATTTTAAGTGAAGAAATTGACTAAAATAAATAAATTTGACCAAAAATTTTAGTAGTTCTGGCTATATTTGTGTTTTGTTTAATTTAGTGTTCTTGTAAATTTACGTTAAAGAAACCTCAACCTTAATCTTAAAACTACCCTAACACAACCTCAAACCACAGCCCAACGTTGCGTCCCAACATTCTTTTACGTTTTCATTAACGTTCAGTTATGGTTGGGTTTGGCAAATGACTTGGGGTTTGGGTTGGTTATGGGTGAAGTGAATCTATGATTGTAAATATACTAGACACATAAATTAATTAGAGTTTTTCTTTTGTACCAGTGCTAAAACGACTTTTTTAGGTTACAGATATGTCGTCGTCAACGCTGGCAATTAAAACGGGTTAGTTTGGGCTAGCCATCTATGATTGCATTATTGGTGAGTTTCGTCATTAATCGGCGTACATAATATGTGCTTAGGAACAGGTGGATGTGTATGCTGACCACAGTGCTTATTATGACAGTATAAGTTGGTGGCTATCAATGCTGACAACTATGCTTCAAAGAGTTTTAATAGAAGGGCTTCATAACTTTAAGCTCTCACAGTAGCACTATCTGTGTTTACAGATTTGTCCCTTGCACCGTTGTTATTTCCTAATATATGAACTTAATGCATAAATCGAAGCTTATAGGAAAACTACGTTGAGTGGCATACCTTTCTCCAAAAGTTAACTGAGAATCTCCCACATATCTTAATCCATGTAAAGTGGTATTTTCGCAATATTTCTCTAACTGATTCAAGAATCGTTTTTTGCCTTCTGAAGGGCCTTCGTCTGGTAAATGTATTGCTCTCATTGGGCCGGGTTCATTCGAGTAATAATTGTAGCTAAAAATAATTTTAATTTAAAATTTTAGACAAGTTTACATATGAAGCACTCAGGGTCATATCAGTAGGTGTGCCAACGCCTGAGGGCGGCCCTAAGAATTAAATTAAAAATACATATTTTAGCTGATTATCAAATTAAAATAATAAAAATAAAAATTGCGGAAGAAGCAAAGTTTGTTAATAAATTATTTATGCTTAAACATCATATGCGATTGATCACGACAATTGGATGGATAACAAGGTAATATTTGCAATTATAATTACAATGTTTCTAAAGTTTATTTCAGAACTATACAAAGTAATAAAACCATATCAAAACATCCGAGAAGCCGAGAAAATTCCAGTTTTACAACCTTGTTTCGGCAACTAAATAGGTGTAGTACCTGCTTTTTGTTTCATACAAACATTATTACTCACACACCTGCCTATAATAATCTTTATACCAGAAAGCTAATTGACTTAAGAAAAACATATCAGTGTTTAGCTATCTTCTAGTAAGCAGTGAAACAGTTTGTTCCTAAAAATAGCTAGCTTATCTGTTTTTATCGCTGGAAAAACTTAGTAAAAGCGCTCTGTCGGTAAATGAAAATGTTATTATTCTTAAAAAACAAAGCAATGACCCTATATTTAGTGCAAAGTTATTTTTATCTTTATTAGAATCGCAGTACAGCGCTTTTGGCCTAATAGGTCATCTTCAGTGCTACCTGGAAGTCAGGAAATAACCCGTTATTTAGATTTGAAAAGGTTTAAAAGTCTTTCAAACCCTTTTAAAACTGCATTATAGGTATGTGAGAATATATCAAATTATTGATCCAACTTAGTTTGATTATCCACTTGTCACTTTATTGCGCAAGCGGGTCTTCCACAGATTGGAGAACTCCTGGTATTCCTACAAAACCAAAACTGACAAACAGGCTCTCAGTAACCGTGTTTCAAATTTAAGGTAATAAAAGGAAAATCAAATAATTCAAAACAGTTTGCAGAGAATCAGCGGACTTGCACAAACAAAAGTTGACCCCGAATTTTTTTGCATGCGATGACCAATTTAAAAGGCGTCTGCGTAAAGGTATGTAAGGTCTATTTAAATTTACTTGCGTGATCAGGCAAGGGTCATTGTTTTGCAGTTCTTTATGGATCTCAAAATCCTCAATGAAGTCCAATCTATTGAGGTTCTTTGATGTGATGTTGTGAAAAATTTTCGAGTTGAAATTGGGACTGAAATTGTGTTTGAATGTTTTAATGTGTTCACCAAATGCAGATGAAGATTTGGGAGATCTTCACAAATTCCAGTTTTCAGAGGGTTGCAAGTGCGGCCTATCTAGATAATGTGGCAAGAGTCAGACTCCAGTTTGTAGACTCCACTTTTAGTGAGTGGTCTTATTTATCTTTGGAATTTTCTATCGCTTGTCTTCCGATATGATTACATTGTAGTTTCTGAATCACCATACCCATCGTTACGTTTTTAAAGCATAAAGTTTTTTATCCTCAACCCGAGTCTGCTATCGCACTTCGATGCTTACTCATTCTGTTTTACGTATCCTTAATATTATTTTCATTATAAATTATTAATTGATTAAGCCTAGGGCCGAGGACCTAACTATTCGACTTTCTAACAAAGAGTTGGTTAGATTGAGTTAGATTGTGCATAGGAGGAGGATATTATAATTTGCATACAAATAGCACTCAATCGAAAAATTCTTGCCGAGGGCATAGAAAAAGAATAGGTTTAGGCCGAGGGCTTCGCAATATAAAAAAAAATTAATAGTATTTTTATTATAAATTATTAATTGATTAAGCCTAGGGTCGAGGACCTAACTATTCGACTTCTCCACTAAAAGTTGGCTATTGACTTTCTAAGAAGTGATCGTTTAATATGCCAACTTCAAACTTGTCACCGCCAAATGATAATCAGATACATTTTGTGTGTATAATATTTCCCCTGTTTATGCAGCAATAATCAATTCCAATAGGGACAAAAAACAGTATATATTTCTAGTATGGTCGTGGACCTATTTAATTAAAATTGCTATCATGGACTGACTCCTTATTTTCTGCAAAATAGCTGTGTATTTTACAGGGTGTTAGTTGTTTTGACTAAAATATCACCCGTAGACTATTGTCTGCAAAATAGCTGTGTACTTTACAGCCTGTTAGCTGTTTTGACTAAAATATCACTCGCAGACTATTGTCTGCAACATAGCTGCATACTTTACAGGATGTTATGGCAAAACATATTTGGCATTAACGCCGTGGGCCATACTTTCTGAGGGATAGCCGTGGGCTATTCACTAAATTCCATCATCACTTAAACGATTAAAAGGCTGTGGGCCAACAGTATATTATATTTTAATATGGTCGTGGACCTATTTAATTAAGACTCCAATCAATGACTCCTTATTTTTTGCAAAATAGCTGCATACTTTACAGGGTGTAAATTGTTTTGACTAAATTATCTCCTGAAGACTCTTGTTTGTAAAACAGCTGTATACTTTACAGGGTGTTAGTTATTTGACTAAATATTATTGTGTGCAAATTTAATTATTTGCAAAGGTTCCTACAACACCAATTGGGCTAACAACACCAGCCATTTGTCAGGCTTGGCTGATGCACTTTACTGTTTTGCAATGTGTATAATGCTCCTAAATGATTTAGGAATTATTATAAATACAGAAAAAGTCACTTAATACCATCATAAAAATAACTTACCTAGGATTTACTTATGACTTAATTCAGAGGACCGTTTCCTCGACCGTTTCTTTACCTCTTAAGAAAATGAATTCAATAAAAGAGGCAATTAAAAAATATATTAACAAGTCAGTTACTACGATTCGAGATTTTGCAAAAATTATTGGTGTTTTGGTAGCAGCGACTCCTGCCGTTCCTCAGAGTCGTCATAGTATCAAAAGACAAGGTCACGCAATAGTTAAGGCCTTAAAAGGAAAGTCGTACATCACAGAATATTAATTTTAAAAGATACAAAGCAAATTATTAGCTAGTGGATAGACAATCAAGAATATACTGTAAATATGAAGCCTAGTACGTTTTCATTGGAATTTTGTTTTTTTTATGCGTCTGGGTCTCCTACAGGCTGGGGTGCCTATTGTAACGGCCAAAAATGTCGCGAGTTTTGGGAAGAAGCCGACAAGTCTAACTATATTAATTACCTTGTTTTCTATGTTATTTAAGGCTTTAGATAAAATGATGATGCCACCGGAATATTGGTGGCCAGTACAGCCCTGGTATACCGTGTTTCCTAGTTTATTAGTTGGGAAACCGTTGACTTTTAAATCGAGTAAAAATTTGTTACTCTCTATAGAGACTCTCATCTGTTAGACAGGAAATTTTTCCTGGTGGCAAGGAAACTGTCTGAGAAGCATTTCTTCAAAGAAGCATTTCCGGTCACGCCATCCCAATAATGTGTGCATCCATCTCAGAAGGAACTTGAAAACAGTACAATGTTGTGATTTTAAAATTGGTTTTTGCTTGTTCTGTGTTGATAAAACACCGGCTTTTAGTATTTTTACTTTATGTATTTATAATATTGCAACGATATATAAAATATATCTAACAACAACACTGTCAACGTTATCCTACTGTCTAAACTGTTGCTAACTTAATAGTAATAACATAGGCGCACCTATAAATATTTTTATTAAAACAAATTGTTAATTAATATTTAACATACAACGCTTGTTTTAATAAGTAGGTATTATAATTTCTGTAACAGCAAAATTTCGATGTCTTTACTTATAATTTAAACATTTATCTGGACTTTTTAGTTCGCGAAATAAACAAAGGAGCTTCTTACGTCTTGATAAGTACCTATAGATCAGCTCTTAACTTTATGTTTCACCGCCTAATAGGGATTAAAATATATTAAAAAGATTTTTGAAGGGAGGCGACAAGTTAAAGCCCCCTAAACCTAAATACGATTTTACATGGAACGTTGAACCTGTATTACTCTTTACCCTTTACAATCTCTATCACTTGATAAACTAAAAAGAAAACGGTAACACTAAACACTTATGGCACTAAGTTCAGCACATCGGATCCAAATATTAAGCAAAATTACGATCGACAATAATAGAGACTCTACAGTCAAAATTGAAGATTTCGGAAAAAATTTAAACCTCAGCTCCCTATAAAAGCCAGCCCATTTTTCGCATTTTCAAAAATCAGAATTACCTATTATATATCGCAAATTCTAGAAAACAGTGCATTAAAGTCACCGTGCACATTCGTTCCAATTATACATCCCTATTCTTAACTTTCAAAAAAAAAAACCACATCACCACGCAATAACTCAAACCTTGAGTAGGTGGATCAACTTAATTTTAATAAACAATGGTATGGAATGAACGTTAACGTCTTTACCGGATATAGTGTAAGACACGCCAGCACGTGAGCAGCCTTTGAGTTTGACATAAACCTAAATGTCATTAAGAATATAGCAGGGTGGAGTCCTAAAATTCTGACACTTTCTTCAGATTCTATACTCGACCTCTAGGTACGCCCAGTAACATATCTGCCAATACAATTTTAAATTTGGGTATATCTTAGCCCTAATAGGTAGCCTTTTAAGTATTCCGTTGCCTAAGGTTCAATTTATTACATTTGTTTTGCTCTGATTGTATATCAATAATATATTATATTATAAAATATGTTTATTTATCTAGAATAGGCACCCTTAATTTTTAAGTGGTTAAGGAATTTATGGGATAGAATTTGCATTGATTTTTTTTTGTCATACTTAAAATAGAGTGAACGACTTTGCTGCCTTAATTGTGTTTTTGTGGTATTCTCAGGATTGAAGGTAGAACAATGCAAATTGCACCATCTAGCTTTAAACAGCTCGAATGTAATCATATCGGAAGACAAGTGATGGAAAATTGAAAGATTAATCGAATACCTACTTACCTGTATGAAGATTAATCGTAATTTTCCGAGCTTGTCTTCCGATATGATTACAACCCTCCCAACCACATGCCCCTTAGGCGGGCAATTTTGCTCTAAAACAGAATGAGTAAGCATCGAAGTGCGATAGCAGACTCGGGTTGAGGATAAAAAACTTTATGCTTTAAAAACGTATCGATGGGTATGGTGATTCAGAAACTACAATGTAATCATATCGGAAAATTACGATTAATCTTCATACAGGTAAGTAGGTATTCGATTAATCTTTCAATTAACAAGGTGTAAAGTCAAATTATTTGTTCTATGTGAGATTTTTAGATTTTTGACAAATTGGCATTGGATATTTTACGGTCGATATATTCATTGAAAAAAGGGATGGCTATGTATTTATTGGTGGGTAGTAGGATATTAGTTTAAGTATCTTTTTGAGTTTCATGGTGTTGGCCTTAAGGATAAGAGTGTCATTATGTAAACTAGAAATCTTATTCACGAAAAAAGAACACTCAGTCTAAAGTTTGAACTTGATACTTGATCTTGGAAGATAAAATATTATACTTATTATCTAAACATGTTTTAAAAATAATAAGTAAACTTTCAACAAATTTTAATATAAAAGAACGTGCAAACCGAGTAAACAACACTTGGTCATCTGGTTAGTAGTACCTCAAAGGCCAACGCTCTCTGGTAACAGGTTCAAACCCTCAACACCTAGTCATCCAGTTAGTAGTACCTCAAGGGCAAACGCTTTCTGGTAACAAGTTCAAACCTCCCTAAGTTACGTCAGTTAAAAAGAAAAGTGAACCTAAACCAAAGTGAAACTAAATTAGGCATACCAAAATAAATTAAACGATTTAACTCTCTTAAGAATCTAAAATAAACTAAAAGTACTTTCAAGGGAACCTCAAGTTGTTGCAAGGGAACCAAATAGGTCGAGTCCAGTCAGTCCTCAACGAATGGTCATACGCTTCACGCTCCTCTTGTAAATTATATTTGAACATGGTAATCAACATAAGTGCATAGGTCAATTTATACTAAACCTGAGCATCAATATACGTACATTTGTTTCGAAGTTAGCGAATCATTATTCTATACACTATCATCTGAGCTACGCAACCTGAAAGAGCAAAGAGGATCGCCGCAAGCAACTATACCAAACTATACTCTGCGACACGTAATTGGGAAGCGCCCAAAATCCTCTTTGACACGTGGTGGAGGCGCCGTTCTGATCTCCGTATATAGAACATAGGACCATGGACTCGTCAAGGAAATAGTCTTTGGAGGCTGCCGTTCTGATCACTAGTGCCGTTTAATGGAATAAATGAAAAATTGAGGAGTAAAATGGAGAAATGAGTAACTAGGAAATAGAGTTACCGTTGTAAACGCAAGTGTTAACGAATATTTCCCTCATGTATAAAAATCCCATTAGAGGAGACCAATTTTCGGAAAACTACAGCAAATATTTCCCTCATGTATAAAAAATCCCATTAGAGGGGTGCAATTACCGAAAAATTACAGCGATAATTGCACTGTAGAAACCGAAAGAGCACAGCGATAATTGCATCGTAAGTTTCTATGGTAATTCCATTGTAAACCTACGATGTCAGCGACAATTTATATATAACGTCAAAGTCAAATGAATATATATATTATTAAAAATGTCTCGTTTCGAATTAAAAAAATTGTATTTTTGCGTCTCTTTATTTTGTTTACAGTTACATGTACGGTTTTGTATTAAAAAAAGAATAAAAATGTATTTTTTAAACCATGTCCGTATTCGGTAAATATTCCTCCGAATTACACTCGTGCATCAAAATAACCAGATAGTTTTGCATTTGAGCGTGTTGTCTTAGAAAAACTGCATTTGGTCATTTTTATATTTTGGAAAAAGAGCCCCCCACCTTCGGTGTCGAGCTCTTTCTCCAAAATATGAAAAAGAACTCATGCAGTTTTTAGACCACACGCTGTCATGCAAAATTATCGGTAATTTTGATGCACTTGTGCAATTACTTCCGAATATTTCCCTCATGTATAAAAAATCCCATTAGAGAAGTGCAATTCTGGGAAAATTACAGCGATAATTGCACTGTAGAAACCGAAAGAGCACAGCGATAATTGCATCGTACGTATCTATGGTAATTCCATTGTAAACTTACGATGACAGCGACAATTTATAAATAACGTCAATGTCAAGTGAATATATATTATTAAAAATGTCTCGTTTCGTATTAAAAAAAAATCGTATTTTTGCGTCTCTTTGCTTTGCTTACAGTTACATGTACGTTTCTGTATTAAAAAAGGAATAAAAATGTTTTTTTTAAATCATGTCCTTATTCGGGAAATATTCCCCCGAATTACACTCGTGCATCAAAATAACCAGATAATTTTGCATTCGAGCATGTTGTCTTAGAAAAACTGCATTCGTTCATTTTCATATTTTAGAAAAAGAGCCCTCCACCTTCGGTGTCGGGCTCTTTCTCCAAAATATGAAAATGAACTCATGCAGTTTTTAGACAACATGCTGTCATGCAAAATTATCGGTAATTTTGATGCACTTGTGCAATTATTTCCGATAAGTACCCTATTGGGAAAATCGTATAGGTGAAACACCAAGTCGTGAACATAAAGCATAGTTGAAGTCATATAAAGCTATTATCTAAGGTACATACAGTAACAGTAACTAAAAGAAAGCAGCTTAAATATAAGAAGAAACCAGCAACTA